>PVIW01001852.1:192454-260363 GCA_004026585.1 Noctilio leporinus
TGGTTCCTTTATACTAGGTTCTTGTCTAAGCTGATCCCCTTCTTTGCCTCTGCCTCCCCCCTCTCCCCTTCCCCCAACCCCTTTCCCCCTGAGCCTATTCCTTGTATTCATATACTTGGTTCTGTTTTGCTTGTTGTTAGTTTTGCTCATTATTATAGATCATATGATATTGGTCCTTCACTGACTGGCTTATTTCACTAAGCATAATATTCTCCAGTTCCATCCATGTTGTTGCAAAGGGTACAAGTTCCTTCTTTCTTTCTGCTATATAGAATTCCATTGTGTAAATGTACCAAAGTTTTTTGATCCAATCATCCACGGATGGGCACTTAGGCTGTTTCCAGCACTTGGCTATTGTAAATAGTGCCGCTTCGTCTTGTCTTGAGCTCAGACGTGGGGTCTTAGGCGGATGGACCCCAACCAAACACGCTGTGCGTCCCCGAGCCCCTCTCAGCTTCCCGTGCCTTCCGGCCTGTCCGGTTGGCCTCTAAGTTTGCCTTAGAGACCGAGACCCCGGACAGATCTTGGCCTCTCTGACTCACCTGTGCTGCGTTCTCTGTCACCTGCCTGCACTGCTGTCAGTCTCCAGGGTGGCAGCCTTCCTGTCCCCGGACCCGGCCCCCACTCCGGAGCCTTCGGCCCACGGTGCTCAGAGCTCCCAGACCTGTGCTTGCAGGGCCAGAGTCCGACGCTCAGCGTGGCCGGTGGAGCCCTCCACGTGACCCTCCCTACCTCTCCTCCAGCTCCTTACGCCCCTGCCGACATGCGGAACCCCCGGTGACTGGCAGTTCCTTGTCGCCTTTTGACTCGGCCAGGCCTTCGCACACGCGGTTCCTTCTGCTGGCAGTGGCCGTAGGCCCGCCGCCCCACACCGGGGCGCACCCATCGTTCCTGAAAGTGAGCAGGGCTCCTGCTGCCCCTCGACCCCTTTGCCCTGCCTGGGCCCAGGGCGCTTGCACTTGACCCTCAGTGTTGGAGCACCTCTCAGGCGGAATGGCGCTTAAAAAAAAATGCATCTTTCTTCCCAGGAGACAGGCCCAACGTGCTCCCGTGCGCCCTCCATCCCACGTTGGGCGTCACATCAGGGCAGCAGTCGGTCCTCGCAGGAGGTGGGTGTGCTGTGGAATTGTGGGGGGTGCTGGGGGACTAGGCAGTTACAGGTGAGACCCCCACCCCCGCAACCCTGTCCTTAACCGGATAAGCGTCCCACCCCCTCTGGGTGGACCGGTGAAAATAGTAAAAACTCCAGCAACTGGCGCTCAGTGCTGTACCCGCGTTGGCTCGGGTGGGAGAACCAGCCCCCGTTTATTCGTGCACCAGGCCTGAGAGGGCTGACTTGGGGGTGCGTTTGTGGGAAACCCCCCAAACAAACGTGTGTCCCCCTGGACTCAGACACCTCCGTGGTTGCTACTTCACACACCTTGAACTGATGCACCCAAACCATTCTAATCTTTATTTATTTTTTAAAGACTTTATCATTTCCAGAGAGAGGGGGAAGGGAGAGAGACATCCATGTATGGTTGCCGTTCACCTGCCTCCAGCCACAGACCTGGCTGGAGACCTGGCTTGCCACCTGGTTATGTTGCCCTGGCTGGGAATCGAACCAGCAACCTTTGGGTTCGCAGGCTGGCACCTTATCCACTGAGCCACCAGCCAGGGCTTCTAATCTTTAATTTTGAAATGTGATGCTCGAACAAAGTCCCAAGGATGGCTCTCAACAGGCAAAGGGGTCCCGCTGTCTTCTCGGGAAAGAAAAAATGAAGCAAATTGCACTTCCAGAAAGTCAGTGAAGAATTCTTCCAAACAGGAAAATTTTTAATTATTAGCTTTCATCTTGCTGATTTAAGGGTTCCACTCTTTAATAACGCACTCTCCCTGTTGTTATGTAAAAGCCAATTAAAGTAAATTAAATGCAAATACCGTTTCATTGTAATGTTAATTTCGACAACTGCATCAATTCAAGGTTGTGGAAATGCCAAAGTTGGTGAGATGCGGGTTGCCATGACGACAGCACTACCCGCCAGGGGCCTGTTAGACAGAAATTCCTCCTGGGCTGGGCTCTGGCCTTCTCGGGTGGGGGGCGGGGGGGACACCTCTCTGGAGTCTGGTCTGGGTTCAGAAGGGTCATGACCTCCCTGCCTCAGTTTCCTCACTACAGGGACAGCCACCCGCAGCTGTGCGAGTAACTGAGCCATTCAGCACTTGGCTCAGAAAAGGCCCCTGAAGTTGGGGGACTGCTGGCTGGCCCTGCGGGGCGGCAGGTGCGGTCTTGGCCCTACCCACCCCAACCGACCTTTGATGAAAATGTTCTTTATCATCTTGGCTAATGGCCAGTGAAGAACAGTCCTGTTCCTGTTTGTTTTGTTTGGGGGGGGGCGGTGTTGGGTGAAACTCTTAGTGCTTTTATTAACCCGGTAGCTGCCATAATTGTTTCACAGAGGAGCACGCTGTCCCCCACGCAGACTGCGACCTGTCTGAGGTCTCAGGCTGGAAGGTGGCCGTCCCAGGATTGGGGACGGGCTGGGGCGGCTCTCCCTGCACCTGCCTCCGGAGGGCTGCCCAGAGCAGGCCCCAGAGACCCTCGGTGTCCAACTCCAGGCCTGGAGTCGCCGTGGTGTTGGTGCTGGGACGTCCTGCAGACAGCTTCCTGCCCTAATAGTGGTTTGAGGGAACGAGGAGCTGGAATTGCAAGTGTGCGCTTAACACCTGCTCGTCCAGCTGGGAGGGGGCCCAGGGCTGTGCTCAGTGCCACCTGGCTGACTCCCCGGCCCTGCCCGAGGCCCTGGGGCTAATTAATGCCTGTGTGGCACTGATCTCGGGTTCTCACTGAACGGGCCGCTCTGCAGGGGGGGCGGGGGCAGGCATTGAGACAGACTGAAGCAGTTGGGGCGTTTTCGGACTCTGAGCAGGAAGTCGGTTGGCTAGGCTAGACCTTTACCCTGCTGCCCAGTGGAGAGTGCTGTCCCCGTGAGGCCCAGGAATGCAGAGCCTGCAATCGAGGGCTGGGTGCTTGCCATGGGCCCCCATTTGTCCTCCCTCCGCAGTGGCAAGACTCCGTGTTGGTGCTAGTCACCTGCCAGGTGCTCACCGAGTGCATCCTGGACGGAATGCACCCCAAGGGGAGCCTGGAGGACAGCTGCACTCAGGGGTGTAAAGGTGGTCGCCCCAGCCATGTTCTCTTGGGGTTGCTTCTCAAAGTAAGTGCAGAGGGGGTCTCCCTGCTGCACGGGGCCCCTGGCCCAGGCGACACCAGTGAGCGCTGGCGGGCGGGCCCTAGTGCAGCGCTGGGCACTCAGGAAGGGGTCCCAGCACGTGTTGAAGGACCCTGGCCTGTCATCCCCAGACTCCTAAGCAGTAAGTGGGACCTCTGGGTTGATCCTTTGAAACCGTTGACTGGCCACTCTTTGGGGTGGGGGTCAGGGTTAGGTGGGCTTGACCAGACAGACCCTTGGGCTCCAGAATGAGCAGGTATTTGCTGCCGGCCGGCCTTTGCTGCGTCCTCAGCGATGAAGTGAGGTGGGGCTGTGCCCAGCCTCCCTGGTTCGAGGTGGATCAACCGAGAGGAGAGAAACTGAAGACGTGAGCCTCTCCCTGTGGGAACAACTGGGGCAGTGTCACTTGACACAGATTTGGTCTTTTCTGGAGCACCTGCCCCTCCCCCTCCCCAAGCACTTTGAATTTGGCTGGTGCTGCCTGACCAGCTGGCTGCAGCCGCCCAGCCTGGGCCGCAGGCCACAGTGGCCTCTAGCCTCACGTCCCTCCCTGGTGCCAGCTGGGTTGGACTGTCGCCATCCCCCCAACGCATTGGGGCAGTTTTCTGGCCTCCAGCTCTTCCTCTGAGCTGTCCCTCCGGCTCAGCCCCACGTGCCTGCTCCTCCAGGAGCTCTTCTTTGCCAGGTGAGAGCTCCTGGCCTGTGGCCAGAGCACGGGGGGCTGAGCCCCTACGTTAACCATGGACCCCGTACCTTAGAGGGAGAAGAGCATGTCCAGGGCCTGAGCACCCCCGCCCTGGGATTTGCAGCTGAGAGTTGGAGAAATACTTTGCTTAATTCCAGATCACGTTAGGCATTTTGTGGGTACTAGTTCTGTTACCCGCAAATGCGCAGAGCCGCTCCCCAGGTAGCTGCGGGCAGTGCTGGGGAGGCTGCCTCTTTGAGTCCTGCGCAATCACGGGCGGTGGGTCGGGCCCTGGCTGTCTGCTCCGTGGGCCTGTGTGTGAGCTCACCACGTCCCTCAGCGCCCCCCACCCTCAGTTTCCTCTCGTGTCAATCACACGGGCCCCAGAGGCTGTCTCGAGGATTCTACGAGCTTCTGTATATTAAAGTTCTTTATCCATATTAGTCGCGTTATTCATGCTGAGGCTCATTGTTGTTTTCCTGATTCATCTTTATTTTAAGACTGCGCAGGAACCAACTCCGCAGAGCTCTCTGTGGGTGTGCGCGCACCTTCAGCCCGGACCCAGCGTCGGCCCAGAGCCCCGTCCGACTCTGGGAGAGAATGGTGGACTCCCGGGCAGCCGTCTCTGCAGATGGCGTTAACGCTAATGACTTGCTATATTTATATCGCAAGTGGGTGATTTATGTGAACACCAGACCCGCAACTTTTCATTTCCTGACTGATGTCTCAGAAGCTTCATGCGTAATGGCCTGTTAGATTTAGGGAGTATAAAAAGACTCGCATGGAGGCCATTTCTGTCCCTGAGCTGTTCATGCAGTCCTGGCGCAGCCCAGCTTGGGGTGCTGGGGAGGGCAGGCTAAGTGGCTTCGCGGGGCCACAGCTCCACAGTGACGGTCCGTGTTGGGACGCGGTGTGTCCGACTCCAGCCTGGAACGGGTTGCTCTGTAGCTTTGTTGGCCAGGACCCGGGGTCCTCCCCACCTGCGCACTCTCTGCCCCAGGTGGCTGAGTCTGTGGGGGTTGATGGGGAGATTATGAAATGCAGCTTCCTCATCCCCTGCATGTCTCCTGCCCCAGGGACACCAGAGTGAGCCTCAGAACCGCCCAGGAGGCAGAAATCCATTGCTTTGTGGAGTGCATCTCTGGCCATGATTGTGTAGGAGGCAGGTTAATGGCCCCCGAAAGGGGTCCATGTCTCAGCCCCTGGATGCTGTGATGCTTTCACCACACGGTGAAGGGTTTTGCAATGTGAGATTGTAGACCTTGGTTTGCCTCAATCCAAGAGTCTCCTGGATTATCTGGGTGGGCCTGATGCCGTTGGGTGAGTCCCGTGGCATTGTGACTTCAGATTGGGCAAGAGGTGCATCCCTGCTGCTGTCTGTGCCGATGGAGGAAGGGGCCATAAGCCAAGAGATGCAGGCGGTCGGTGGAAGCTGGAAGAAGTAAGGACACAGGTCCAGCCCTGTGGCACCTTCATCCTGGTGAGACCGGACTCTTTCTCATCACTTTGTGTGGAGAAGTGATGCACCCCCCCCCCCCTTCCCACCTCCTGGCCAGTGGTTCCACTCCTATCCAGGCCAGATTCCCGGCTGCAGGAACTTCAGGTTAACAGTCCCACTAGCCATATGCATTTGATGCTGGTCCCATCAACTCAGCCTCAGATCGGCTACATCTTTCTACATGAAGCAGTGGCAACAGGCCCTGTGGTATGCATGGGGGGCACAGGCCGAGGGCACCTCACACCCAAGGCTCCAGGAGAGGCGGGGAAGCAGCGGATGCCCCCCCTCCCCTGCACACGTGGTCGTCAGCGCTCAGAACACTTCCTGTTATTTCCATCTTGGCCCTTTTGATTTTTCTCCTTTCAAATCAAAGACTTTGTGCAGCATCTGAGCTCGTGGTGTTTTCTTTTTCAGAGTGGCCCGGTGTCTGATGAGAGTCTGTGTCTGTACCATGGGTAATGGGTGTCAATGAGACCTGCTTGAAGGTTCCAGTCTAGGTACTTCCAAAGGAAAGGAAAGATGCTCAGGCCTGAACTTGTGGGTGGACGCTTAACATTTGCAGAATCCTTTCAAGGGATAGTCTTAATCAGTCTTTTAAGGGGAGTAACAGAGCATTGGCTTTGGAGGGGGTTGGGGGACTTGGGTCCCTTGCTGTCTGTCCCTCTCCACCTCTTGCCGGGTAAGTTACTTAACTAAATCATCCTCAGTATTTTCTGGCTTGGCAGATTAAACAACAGACATTTATCCCTCACAATCTGGAGACTGGAGGTGTCGGTCGAGTTGGTTCCTGTGGAGGCCTCCCACGTTGGCTTGTAGGTGGCCACCCCTGTGCTGTGCCCTCACATGGTCGTCCCTCTGGGTGTGTATGGGTCCTGATCTCTTACAGCGATACCAGTCAGATTGGATTAGGTCCACCCGAATCACCTCATTTTTACTTACGTCTGGAAAGAGCCTGCCTCCAGATAGAGGCACATTCTGAGGTCCTGCGGGGTTAGGATGGCAAACTGTGAATTGGGGGGGGGGGCAGAGGTCATCCCATAATCTATGGGAAGGAGAGTGTTCACCTAACGAGGGTGTAAGAAATTCATTTAAATGATGACATATATAAGCGCTTCCTTTCCTCACTCAAGAGGTGAGAAAGGAGAAGGAATATTTTTTGAGCGCCTCTCAGAGGCCAGGTCTAGGTTCTCGATAGATGTGAATTCAGTGCGTACGATAGTCGCTCTCTGTGCTGCGTTTCTCAGTGTGGACCCCGACCGCTTACCGGAGCCTTCGGAGTCAGAAGCAGCGGGGTGGGGGCCTGGGCATTTGCATTTTAAACAAGGATCCCAAGCATGCTCAGTGCGGTTTGAGGCCCACCGCTCAAAGCCTGGCCAGGCCTGCCTGGGTGGCATTTCCAGGCACGCCCCTCTCATCCGCTGTCACGTGGCCTCAGCCCCTTCCACACCCGGCTCCCGCGGGCCAGGCAATGGGGCCGTCTGTCCACTTCTTTTTTGGCTCTATTCTTGTTTCATGCCGCCCATCTATTCTTCCAGCTGTAGGAGTGACTTCTCTAAGGCATGTGACCACGCCGCCTTCTTGGGTCGTACTTCGTGGGCTTGCCAGGAGTCTGCAGAGGGCAGCTCAGCCTGGCCTCCGGGTTGGTGCCCCCTGGGCTCTAGCCTGCTCCTGCCACCCTCCGGGTGCCTTTGGCCCCAGCCTTGGAGAGTCGGTCCCTCCGGCCTCCTCTGGTCCCCCCATGGCTGGCCTGCGGCCGGGACCCTGCCCGAGGGCCTGCGCGCACCCCTCCTGCCCGCGTCTCAAGCACAGGGCTGGGCCTCCCGCGCCACACCCCGTTTCTGAACCCGGAACACGCTCAGGACATCCTTGTTGGGTGGAAGGACACAGAAGTGATTTTCCCGGCTAGGACATGGGCTCCCGGTACCTTTTCCAAGGCTGTGTCGCGACCAGTGGCAAAGCGGAAAGGGACACCCGCCTTCTCAGGTGTCTTCTCTGAGCCGCTCGCGCTCAGGGAACCCAGAACACTTGTCCTTCGCCAACCCCAGACCTTAGTGAGCTCAAGTAGTTCCTGTCTCCTGTCCAAGCCTCTGTGTGTCTGCAGTGGCTCCTTCCTGTCTCCCCTCTGATGGTGTTTCCGGTCCTCCGTGGACGTGGAAGTAAATAAACTTCCACCAGTCGCTTGGTCACATCGTGGGGCCCCGGCTGAGCATGGGCCCTCAGCAGGGCTTGTTGAGGGAGCTCGGGTCACCTCTGTCACGACGGGAGGCCTGACACCTGCTGTACTTCACGCCCTGGGTGCGCTGTACCTGGCGCGGGTCCGCCTCCCCGGCAGGTCCAGGCTGGGCTGAGCCGTCCTTGCTGGCTGGCTGCCCTGCAGGGCCGCTGGGCGGGCCGGGAGCAGCGGAGAGGGCCGGCACTCTGCCTGGCCTGCATCCCGTGCTGGCCAGGGGTTCACTTTTAAATCCTTAGTCAAAACATTCGAGATCACTAACCTAGACCATCTGGAAGGCCCTTCCACAACTAACCTTCTTTGGTGTTTAACGTCAACCCCTCTGTAACTCTCGACGTGTCTACTAGGGGTCACTAAGGTCAGGTGGACCGTCCCCTGTTGTCCCCAGGAGGACAGGTGAGCGTGGCGGGGAGGGAGGCAGGCAGGGTCCCCGTGTGCCGAGAGGGCAGGCATTGGTCCTGAACCTGAGTGCCCGCAGCATCCCCGCGGGTCGCCTGGAAGACTGTGTGGCCGGCAGGGAGTTTTGACACTTGCTCTGGGCCGCATGACGCAGCCTTGGGTTCAGGCCGCTGTCCTCCTGTGGACCAGCCCCAAGGCGAACGGCAGCTGAGCCGCACGGCTTTCAAAAAACGCGTCTGAAGCCTGGAGACGCCTGAGACTTGCCCCAAGGTGTGTGGGCCAGGCTGTGGCCTGTGGATTTTCCCTTGTTTAGTGGACAGCCAGGGACTGGCCCCTGGTCTCCCTGCTCTTCCCGTTTCCAGGAAGGATGACCAGGGCTTTCAGGGAAGTGACCTGCCTGAGGTCGCAGCTTAGAGGCAGGGCTGGAAGCCGAGCCAGGCGCCCCTCTCTGCTTCCCCCACGCCTCCTCCAGCTGGCCTCCTTTCCGCGCCTTCTCGTGTCCCCTGAGCTCCTGCGCCCTCACTCTCCCTCCCCTTCCATTTAAGCTGTTCCCGGAGCATCTCTTGAGATGCTGTGACCATCTAGCAGGAGCCGCGCAGGAGCCTACGCTCCCGTTACTATTGGTTACTATGTTGCTCTCCCAGCTGGTCCTCCGTGACAGCGGTTCCCTTCCCCGCATTTCTGCAGCACCTACATGGTCCAGATGTTCCCATTTCACCTTGTTTACCTGATGAGTGTGAAATAGTCTTTCGTGGCTGTTTCAGTTTGTTCTTTCCTGAGTTCTAGCCAGGAGGAACCTGCCTTGTCTTGTCCTGTCTACTGTCCTCTGGTTTCCACCACTGAATGGCAAGTTCACTTCCTTGCCCAGTGTGTGTGTGTGTGTGTGTGTGTGCGCGCGCGCAGATTGTCTTGTTCTTTTTTTTAGCTTCAATACGACTAAGTCTGGCTCTCTCATTTTTCAGCCCCTTGCTGCTCTAAGTGTAATTTGTGAACCAACAGCATCAGCATCACCTAGGAGCTCGTTAGAAATGCAGAATCTCAAGCCCTCCCCTCACCTCTTCACTGAGAATCTGCATTATGACAAGATCCTCAAAGGATTGATTGTCTTGTTCTTATTGATTTGTAGATTTTAAAAAATATTCTGGAGACTAGTTCTTTGTCAGCAGCATTGTTTTAGACTCTGCTTTTTCAAATTAACAGCATATTGAGAATATTTTTCTATGCCAGCATACACATCACCTTATTGTAGAGATACACATAAAACATAGTATTATATGTATGTGGGTGTAAACATATATATGCAATTTGTGTAGCTGACTATAGGTTGCTTGCAGGTCTGCGTTTGGAGGAACATGGCTGTGTATCAGTCAGTAGGTTACGGTCCAGTAACAAACACCCCCCCTCTGGTGCCCTGCAAACCTTCATGGTTTGCAACACCATAGGTTTCTTTCTCACTCAAGTTACATGACCACTGACTGCTGGCTGTGACCCTGTCCTGTGCCCTTGTCCCTCTGGGATCCGGGCTGACAGCAGCCAGGTGACATTGCTGTTCTCAGAGCAGAAAGAGAAGTGGTGAGGAAATAACACTACGGTTCTTTACCTTCTGTGGGAGGTAGGAACTGACTGTCCCCTCATAGTCAGTCCCCTCGAATCTCATGGTCTCAAGCAAACCTGTGGCCCCACCTGCCCTCAGGGGCGTGGGATGTGTCTCCACCCCCAGGGACAGAGACCATTTTAGGTCCTACAGTTTACCACCTGCTGTGACGGACCTTCTCACACCCTCCCCGTCCTGATCTGTGCGCTTTCGCTGCAGGACAAATTTAGAATTGCCCCATAGGTGAGGAATGGGCTCATTTGTAAGATTTTGCTCCTTAGTATGACATTGTACATAATTCTGAGTCCTGATGATCACTTTTAAAGGACAGAAATACTGTCACAGTGAAGTCTTCCACTGCGGCCCCTGCCCCCAGGACTGTAACCAACTTCCCTATGGGCGTTCCCACAGCTTTCATCTCTGTTTTCTTCTCACTGTGCCTCTCGGGGTTTGGTGCGGCAGGTGTTTCTTCCCCGCCTTGCAGAGGAGAGGCAAGAGGCTCAGAGAGGCTGAGAAACTGGCTCCGGGCTGCACAGCTGCGAGGAGCAGAGGCCCCGGCATCCGGGCCCTTCCTTTGCTTTCGGGCCTTTGGGAGCCGTGACTACACTGTCCCTCTTGCTGCATTTCCAGTTGTGCCAAGTGCCTGTCAGGCTGTCTGTCCTCTCCGAGGCACTCGGATGTGCTCAGGAAGGTCCTGTTGGGGACCTGCCGGCCAGGCTGCAGTGGCTTAATCTGTATTAAGGTGTCGCTGGCCATCCGTGCCTGGGGGAGGGTGTACTATTTTTAGGGAGAGTTAGGGGAGCGTTGGTAATCCTGTTGGCCGGCAGGACTGAGGAGACAGGATTGTCCGTCTGTGGAGGAGGGTGACTTTTTCTTAGGAGAGGAGCTTTGGAGACCGAGGAGCCTGGTTTGAGTGGCGTTTGTGGAAGTGCTCAAGCCTGCGCGAGCCTCACGGTGGGTCAAGCTGAAGGGACAGGGTTTCTTCCTCAGCCCCTTGTACAACTTCAAGCACCTGGTGCTTTTGATTTCTTTTCGGCTGACCTGACACGCTGCCATCTTCAGCCAGGTCGTTCGTTTTTCCCCAGCCTGCAGTCACGGCCCTGTGCAGGGCCTGCCAGGAGCCCGGGAGGTCGCCCAGAAGGACGGTGGGAGCCGTGGATGTACGTCCTATACGTGGATGCTCCCCGCCCACTGGGGGTGGCCGGGATCAAAAAGGGGGGCCGTGACAAGTGCTGGTGAAGCTAAGGAGAAATTGGCCTTCGTATGCGTTTCCGGTGGAAATGTGAAGTGGTGCCGCCACTTCGGGAGAGCAACCTGGCGGTTCCTTAAGCAGTTAAACGCGGCGTGACAATACATACAATACGTCCCCAAGAGCACAGAAAACGTGTTCAACCAAAACCTGTTCACAGCCCTCACTGGTGCGGCTCGGTGGTTGGGCATCATTCAAAAAATGAAAGGTCGCTGGTTTAATTCCCAGTCAGGACACGTGCCTGGGTCGTGGGTTCAGTTCCCTTTCGGGTTGCGGACCAGAGGCTGCCGACCAGTGGATGTTTGTCTCACGGATCAGTGTTTCTCTTCCTTTCTTGCTCCCTCCCTTCCCTCCTCTCTAAAAATAAATAAATAAAATATTGAAAAAAACCTTGTTCACAGGTGTTCATAGCAGCATTATGTACATACCATAGGCAAGAAGTGGAAATAACCCAAGCACTCATCCACAGATACATGGATAAACAGAACGTGGTCAGGCCATACGGTGGAATATTATTCACCCCATGAAAGGGAGGAAGGACAGACACACACTTCCATGTGGATGAACCCTGGAAACGTGCTGTGTCTCAAAAGACCACCTAGCGTGAGATTCCACTGATACGAAATGGCCGGACTAGGCAGCCCTGAAGAGACAGGAAGCAGGTTCTTGATTGCAGGGATGGATGTGAGGGGGAGGGGGACATGACATGCTGTGAATTAGATAGTGGCGATGGTTGTACAACCGGCGCGTGTGCTAGAAGCCGCTGCAGTTCCAGGAAGGACCATGGCCCCAGCCTGGCAGGTGCACTTGCCGGGGCTTTTAGGGACCCTAGGCTTGTGGCATGAGAGGAAAGTCCGTGTATGTTCGAGGCTTGAGGAACAGCACGTGCTAAGCCCTCGGGTCTGTAAAGAGCCAGGTGGGTTTAAGCCCCGTGTCAGCCACTTTCTCTGGCTCTTGTTCTCTCTGTCTGTGGCTGAGTTTTGTGTCCTTGTCACCAGGCAGGGAGAGGCACAGCCTGTTCCCGGGCCGGGCCACCGTCCCCTGGAGGCTGATCAGAACGTTCCCGCCTCTGAGGAGTCTCTCAGTCGGCCTGTCCCATGGCCTGAACCCAAGGCTGTGGTGTGAGTGGCCCTTTCATCTCACTTAAGGGCAGGCTGATGCTCAAGCCGGAGTGCAACGTGGCCTTAGGACAGATGGTTCCGGGCCAGGGCCCGTGTGCGGCAGGAGAGGGGAGGGGGACTGGATTCCTTCTCCCTGCTTCTCCCTCACTACGTGGGGCTGCAGGTGGCTGAGTTTTAGGACGAGGCAAACATTTGCCCCTTTCATATTCCTCTTTACGCCCCCGTCCCTGGTGTGCCCATCCTGCCAACCTGTTGCTCCCTAAGGCACCCACTCCAGCACCCCCTGAAACACACCCGCTGCTTCCTAATCCCCCCTTTTCCCGCTCCCCCAGAATACTGTCTGTGTCTGGCAAGATGGATGCCACCTGGCAGAAATTCACACCAGTGTGTGAAGGACTGATGGCACCGTGGGTGTTTGGCTGGGGGGCCACCAGGGGAGCCAGCGACCAGCCTAGCATCTGCCTGCAGACTTCCACGGGAGCTCTTTCCCCTGCCCTCGGGGCTGGGCCGCCTTCCGCTCTGACATTGGAGGCGTCCTGCCGTGTGTCCCGGGTGAGGAGTAGCTTTGGCTGGGCCTCTGGTGAGCAGACGGGTTTGCACACCACCACTAACTACCTCTGACTTTGCACTTGGGCCATGCGGCTGAAACCACCAGATACTAAATTTGAAGCCTGAAACAAAACACGTCCTTGCAGGGCGACTTAGATTGGCCCCTGGTGGCCTGTCATGTCTTTCTGCTGTCCTCGTGTTGGGGGCCAGGCGTAAGAGGGCAGAGGAGCGCCAGAGAAGACAGAAGGGGGTGTCTCCGCGTTGCCGCTGCCAGCTGGACGGCGGGCCCACGGCCACCCTCCTCCTAAGCAAGTCATTCCGCAGCCAGCTTCCACCAGCCTGGGCACCCGGGACGCCCCGCGGGGCTCGGGGCACCAGGTCTGCGAAGTGCAGGCCCCGCTGAGAGCCAGGAGCCACGAGGTGTTTCTGCACGGAGCCCCGATGTGTTGTCCCTTGTCCGTGTTGTTGCTGCCTTGTAACCAGGCTATTGAGCTGTTGATGATCAGGCACAAGAGGCCCCTTTTTAAAAACTAAACAAAACCTGAAAAGGCAGAACAAGCCATGCAGAAGACCGAGTGCTGCTGCGGTGAACTCATCAACCCCGTGGCTTTGATCTTGCAGGACCAGGAAGATGCTGCCTTTGATGTTCCCTCTCTGCTCAGCGTCCCTGCCCCCCAGTGAGTCTGCAAAGGGAGCGCTGGGCCCCTGAGCCAAGATTAATTATGTAACAGAGCCCGGGTCCCTGGGCAGGCGGCCACCGGAGGACTCCTGCCCAGGGTCCTCCTCCCTCCTGGGAGCCTTGGAACCGGCCTGGGGCCTGCTCTCCGACGCACACCTGCTGAGTGGACCGGGTTCTTAAATCCTCTCATTATTGTCTTTATGGATCTCCCAAATAGCTTCTTGGATGTCAGTCTTTATGGAACTCCCGAGCAGCTTCTTGGATGTCACTCGTCCGGTCCCTGAAATGGAGCCCTGAGCAAAGAAATGAAGAAAAGCTATCTGGGCATCTGCAGCCGCTATTGTACCATCTGGTGTGCTCAGAAATATTTTATAATCAAATGAGTAAGACAGGCTTCTTACACAGCGCTCATATGCAGCTCCCCTCTTTCCTCTCTTTCCTCTCTCCCTCTCTCCCTCTCTCTCTCTCCCCCTCTCTCCCTCTCTGGGAAACACTGGAGAAGCCTTTTCCCAGGAGCGAAGATACTGTGCTCTGGGTTTGGGGCACGTCTAGCTGGTGACCTTGGGCAGCTCCGTTGTCTTCACCCCTTGGCTTGTTCCTACGTGGTCTGGAGGCCCAGTGCTCTGTGCTGTGCTGTGAATCCGATGAGGTTCACGTGTGGTCCCTCTCTGATCCCACTCACGCCTTGTCTCAGGCTTTAAAAAACGGTGTACTTGAACTTTTTCTGCTATAGGCATGTTCACCCTAGAACATTTACAAAGTAGAGGAAGGCTAGAAGACAGATTACTGACACTCCGTCCCCCAAAGGGGCGGTCATTTGGGAAGCCTGTGCCTACAGAGGGTCTGTGTGCCCGAACCACGAACCACGAGGGGGGGGTTGGGGGTGTAAATGGAGGTGTGAGTCTGCTCCTTGTCTCAGCGTGCGCCCCGAGGGGTGTGTGTGCAGGGCCCTGGGGTCTTGAGACCTCCCGTGGTCTGAGCAGGGGCCACAGCTCCCCGGGCAGGGCACCAGCTCTGTTCCCTTGGTGCCTTTCTCTTAGAGGAAATTGGGGTGCAGGGGACGTGGCGGGACGTGGCCGGCCTCCCCAGGGATTTGGGATTTCCCTGAGCTGTACTGCAAAAGAGCCGGGGTGGGTGGCCAGGCCAGGGAGCTCTGGGTGTGGCAGACGAATGCTGGTCCTGGGATCGCCGGGAGGCAGGAGGGGACACACGCGTGGCCTGTCACCCACCTTACAGCCCACACGCCTCACTCAGGACCCACCTGTGGAGTCTGGGAGGAGCTGAGGCCTCTTCCCGCAAAGCTACCTCTGTCTCCAGCCCCTACTCACGCCACCCCTGCTGGCTTTTCTTCCTTTTTGAATCAGGAGGCAGTTAGTTCTGTTTTCAAAGCAGTTAAACAACGCAAACCTCAGATGCGCTGGAGGGTGCCTGTGTCCTAAGCGGAGCCAGGCGGTGGAAGTGGTCAGTGTAGAGTGTCCCACGTTGGGAAAGCTGGGCACGGAGCTGAGAACCGGGGACCCACCCGAAGGGGCTGTTTCTGTGTGTGGAGTGTTCCGCCTCCTGTCCTGGAGCAGAACTGCGCATGCTGTGTTTCCCACACGGGGCCTCCCTCCCCTTTCGCGTCCACGTCCTGTGGCCTCTGGCCGCCCCCACAGCAGGTTTACAGACGCTGGCCCGCCCCTCCCCCACCCTCTCAGGGTCGGGCCCTGTCGGACATCCCATTTTCAATATCTGTTCCTCTCTCCCTCTCCACACCGGCCACCTCCCCTCCCACCCGCCCAGGCCAGTTTCTAAGGGATTTTTATTTGCTTGTGGAGCCGTGCAGACTGTTTTCATTCTCGGAGGCACAGGGTTTCGTAGATAAGGCCACGTATTGCATGACTGGAATTTGCTTTCAGAGCCCTGTCGCCCCTGCCCCAGGTGCTGGCCGGGGTGAAGCCATTTATTTCCGGGCCGTGCAGGCCGGCCTCAAGGAGGAGTGTACAGTGTGTCCAGCCGCCGGGGTGTCGGGGCCCCTGCAGTGGGCCCTGATATTTAGAAGGACTTGCTCACGTGGCCACTGCTGTGGTCTTCCGTTCTCTGAGCCCTTCCTTGGTGCCAGGCGCAGCCGAGTCGGGACGGCGTGGGGTGCAGACAGGACATCCAAGGAAATTCCCTCTCCAGGGGTGATGGCTTGTGTCACAGCGATCTCATGTGAGGTGCAAACTGTGCCTCCACCCTGAAGTCCATCCTGGCGGGGCAGAGGTGGGGGACGAAAACAGGTTTCCAATGGCCACTCCTACCACCGTCACAAGACGTGCCTCTAGCTGGCCACCTGGGGTTCCAGGGTCTGATTGGGGGGTGTCGTTCCCAAATGGCCTTCCCCTCCTGCAAGCCCAGCTCACGCACCCCGGGACTTTCTTCTGGCTCCGATTCCCCTGCAGGTTTGAACACCCTTTGATGATCACCTCTTCCGTGGCTCCGTGGTGTTTATGGGCGCCTGGGTATGTATTTGGGGATTCCCGGAGGCCTCCTTCCTGCCCCTGGCCCTGAGCATAGGCCACAGAGTTGCTTCCCACTTCCCTGTCCCTGACTTCAGTGTCCTCCCTGGTTCAGACAGGACCCTGGCTCAGCAAACTGTAGTTCAGACATCAAATGTAATGACGGAATGTGGGAAGAGGGCTTGGGACATGGCCTTGTTTTGTCACAGGCCCTGGTCCCCAAGGGAAAGCCCAGCCACTTGGCGCCTCAGTCATTCTCTTGCTCCGTTCGTTGCCTCCCCGTGGACCCCGGGGTGCGGGGACACAGAAGCAAGGCCAGCGATGGGGGGACTTGGGTGCAGAGAAATGAACCTCTTAACCCTCTTACTTCACAGAAACCTTGTGACTGACAGGGACCAGAGCGCAGGGCACAGGGAGAGAAAGGAAGAAAGTAGGGGAAGGGTCTAGTCAAGGACTAGTACAAATGACCGTGGGCATGGACCACAGGGTGGGGAGTGACATGGCAGCGTGGGCACGGGGCAGGAGGGAGCAGTGAGGGAGAAATTGGGACAACTGTGCTAGAACAGTTTTTAAAATGTAGTTTAAAGACAAATAAAGGAGTTCTTCACGCCAAAACAAAAGCCCCTGAATGCTGGCCCCTTCTCCCGGGGATCCGGACTGCGTGGTGTGATGTTGCTCACCCCTTTTTGGTCCAGCGGCCTGGCCTGGTTTCCAGAAGCTGCCTGCACTTTGGCGCTGCGCCGGGGAGCCCGTTGAAGGGGCCTGAGCCTCATCCTCATGAAGGAACCTATTTTGTGTGGTTTAGCTCCCAGCAGTGCCCTCCGTCGGGCGACCCGCGTCAGTTGTTGTGTGTTGCGTGTTGGTCCGATTACCTGCTGACCTGCCTCCGCGGCCCCGGGGCACTCGGTTGGCTCCAGGACAGCACTGGCCGGTGCGAGGCAGCATTTCTGAACTTCTCCCCATTCTTAGCAGGAAGAAATGGAATCTGAATCTAAAAAAAGAAATATTATCCCACATTTTCTCTACTGTTGAAACAGTACGTACTCATGAGGACATCTTGATGTACCAGTGGGAAGCGGAGGTATAAAAAGTGATGTCCTGTCATCCCTGCCCGGGTGGCCCCCATGAGTTGTGTGTCTGGAAAAGCCCTTGTCTGGTACCCTCAGGCCTGGCAATGCGTCGCTTCATTGAGAAAGGTTATTAGAGAGGGGATCATGAAAACACTACAGAGGTACCCCGAGCATTTTATTTTTGTGCAGAACATTTCATTTTAACACAACACATGCACGTATTCCCCCATCTCCTGATTTAGGGTCAAATTCTTCTTAGATCGCAGGGCCACAGGGCCACATTGTCAGTTTGCATTACCGTTTAACGCATGTTCTGTGAGTCTGAGTTTGTTTCTACCCCATGAAGTAGAAACTGAGGGCCCAGTGCATGCAGAGGCTCATACATCCCTAATGCTGGGGAGTTATTTTGTCCACATAATTTACCAGTGATCTTCCCCAGACAATCCACTCTTCCTTCATAAAAAAAAATTCCTTTTTCGCTCCTATTCCACTGGTTTACATACAATTGAATTGTGTAACTATTTACGTTCCATGGTATAAGTAGGTTTGATGAAAATTACTACTGAGTCTTGGTGAGCTCAGAGGGCCACCCTTCCTGACAGCCTGGCTGGCCTTGAGGGTGCCACGCTCATCCCATGGTCCAGGGACAGTTCTGGACAGGCGGTTAAGGTCCATTTTTTGGTGTGTGTGTGTGTGTTTCTATCTGCTCATTTTTAGACAAAGAACTTCTTGTATGTTTTCCCTCTCCGAACTACTTGGAAAAGTGTCATTATGTTATTAATATCAGACTGAAGTTTTTACATTTAAACATACAACAGCTGACATCATACTTAATGATAAAAGACTGAAAGCTTTCTCTGTAACATCAGGAATGAGACAAGGGTTTCACCATTGCCACTTCTATTCAGCATTGTACTGGAGGTGCTAGCCCCAGCAATTAGGCAAGAAAAAGAAATAAAAGACAGCTGGATTGGAACATAAGAAGTAAACTATAAGCCAATGAGATGATTTTGTGTATAGAAATCCTAAAGAGTCTACTGAAAAAACCAAGAGAGCTTACAAATGAATTAGGCAAGGTTATAGAATATAAGACCAAAGAGAAAAAATTATTTTAAAACCTTTGCAATGAACAATCTGAAAGATAAACTAAGAAAATAATCCCATTTACAAAAGCACCAAAAAGTATAGAATGCTTAAGAATAAATTTGACAAAAGAAGTACAAGACTTAGACTCTGAAAACAACAAAATATTTTGAAAGAAATGAAGACTTAAGTAAATGTAAAGGCATCCCGTGTTCATGGATTAGAAAGCTTAATGCCATTAAGCTGGCATGTCTCCCAAATCAGTCTACAGATTCAACTCAACCCTCTCTGAAAATTCCAGCTGGATTCTTTGTTATAATTGACAAGCTGGTTTGAAAAGACATATGAAACTCAAGGGACCCAGAATAGCCCAGTCATGAAAAAGAACTAAGTAGGAGGGGAGTTCACACTTCCTAATTTCATAATTTATTATGAAACAACAGTAACGAAGACAGTGTGGTACTGGCACAAGGGTAGACATACAGATCAATGGAGTAGAATTGAAAGTCCAGAAATAAACCCTCACGTTACCAATCAGTTGGTTTCCAAAGGTACAAATAATTCAATAGGGAAAGAATTGTCTTTACAACAAACAGTGCTGGGACAACTGGACAGCTACCTGCAAAAGAATGAATGTGCACCTCTGCCTCATATCCTTTATGAATATTAACTCAAAATGAGTCAAAGGCCGAAGTGATGGAGCTGAAACTATAAAATTCTTAGAAGAAAAATAGGTGTAAACCTTCTTGACCTTGAATTAGGCAATTGTTTCTTAACTGTCATACCAAAAGCCTAAATGACCAAAATAAAAAGTAAATTGGATGTCATGAAAATTTTAAAAATTTGTGTTTCAAAGAACACTATCAAGAGAGTGAAAGGACAATCCACAAAATGGAACAAAATGTTTGCTAATCATATATTCTAGAGTTGTATGTAAGCTACACAAATAACTCTTACAACAGCCCTGGCTGATAGCACCGTGGATAAGGCGCCGGCCTGCGAACCCAAGTCGCTGGTTCGATTCCCAGTCAGGGCACATAACGAGGTTGCAAACCAGGTCTCCAGTCAGGTCTGTGGCTGGAGGCAGGTGAAAGGCAACCATACATTGATGTCTGTCTCCCTCTCTGCCTCTCTCCCTTCCCCTCTTTCTAAAAATAATGAAATAAAATATTTTTTAAAAAATAACTCTTACAACAATAATAAAAGACAAACCAATTAAAGCCAGGCAACAGCCTTGAACAGACACTTCTTTAAAGAAGATAAACGAGGGGCCAACAAGCACATGAACTGATTCTCAACATCGTGAGTCGTCAGTGAAACGCAAATCAAGACCACGAGAAAATACCACTTTAGACTGAAATTTGAGAGTCAAAAAGTCAGATAAATACAAGTGTTGGCAAGGATATGGACACGCTGGAAGCCTCACACGCTGTCGATGGGAACGGAAATGGCGCAGCTGTTCTGGAAAACAGCCTGGCTATTCCTCACGACGTTGAACAGTTACCGTGGGATACACCCAACAGAAACGAAACTTTACGGACACTGAACATAGGCACGTAATGTGGAAATAACCGAAATGTCCATTAAAAAAATGTGGCATATCTCTGGAATATTTGCTAATAAAAAGGAATGAATGACACATGCTACAACATGGATAAAGCTTAAAGACGACATGCTGAGTGGATACAGGTAGTCATGAAAGTCCTTGTGTTGTATGATTGCATTTGCATGAAATGCCCAGAGTGGCAGCTGCCCAGACGCAGACAGTAGGTTCATGGTTGCCTAGGGTGGAGGCGGGGGCCTTGGGGGGAAATGGGGAGGGGCTGCTAATAGGTTCGGGGTTTCTCTTGGGGGAGAAGAAGCTGTTCTAAAATTGATTGTGGTGATGGTTCTGCAACTACTGAGTCATACACCTTCGGGTTGTGAGTTGAACGGTATGTGAATTGTATCTCCATTAAGCTGTTATTTGAAACTCCTGAGAATACACCTTGTTCCCCATCCACATATTGGTAAAACTTTTCCACTCCATCTTAGATCTCCTTCTCTCTCTTAATAAGCTGATCTCCCAGTAGATTCATGTAATTGACTTCCCCTCACCTCCTTCAGCGGGTTCCATTGGCATAAGTCATGCATGCTGAGGTAAGACCCAGGCCTGTCCCTTCCTCTGTAGCTCTCTGGGGGTGTCTGGGATGGGTCTCCTTGCCCAGGAGTCAGGAGAGCCCACAGCACCCAGCCCCGGCCTCCCCAAGACAGCGGGAAAGGAGCTGGGGGCCTGGGCTCCCAGCTAGGCCCCGGCTTCCGGCCCGGATGGGGAACATCCCAGCCTTCTGCACTCTCGTAGCAGAGTGGAAAGAATCTTCCAGTCCTTCTGACGCATGAGTAATCTCTTTCAAGGCGTAGACCATTCTTGACATTTAAAAGGCCATTCCAGCCCTGGCCAGTGTGGCTCAGCGGCTTGGCGTGTCAGCCAGTGCACCAAAGGTTGCCGTTTCGGTTCCCAGTCAGGACGCGTGCCGGGGTTGCGGGTTCAGTCTCCAGTCGGGGAGGCATCACATCAGTGTTTCTCTCTCTGAAATCAATACACATATCCTTGGGTGAGGATTAAGGACAAACCATTCTGACCAGGCTGCACACTCACTGCTTCTTGATTCGGACTGGTCGCTGAAAGGAGAACTCTTCCTGGAAAGGGTGCTTTGTCAGTTCTGTGGAGAGAAGGTAGTTGGTGGAGGGCAGAGGTGTCCCCCCGCCCTGGGCGGTGGCCATCCACGATGGTGCGGCTTTCTGCCTTGCTGTCGACTCACCTGACGCGACCACAGTCAAGAGTGAGGCTCCCGTGGGCCACATCTGGCCCCTGGCTCATTTTGCAAATAAAGTTTTATTGGAATAGCCACGGTTGTCTATCCTGTGCGCCGTTGCTATGGCTCGGAGTCGAGGGGTCGGGACAGAGAGCATGTAGCCTGCGAAGCCTGAACATTTCCTGTCTGGGAGTCCTGGCCTAGAGTGAAGGCTGAAATCCAGACGGAAAAGGGACTCTAAGTCTCCATTCTGCGCACCCCACACACGCCCTGTCCTGTTCACTCTCGCTGTTTGACAGGATCTCTGCTCTGGGCTTGCGTTCCTCCCGTGGGGGGTGCCGGTCCCCGGCGTCAGCCCGTCCCGGCGTTGTGCGATCCTGTTGCCCAATCTCCCCTGCCAGGGCTCCCTGACGCTTCCACTCACACGTCTTCCTGCTCCCCCGCTCCCGCTTCATTCCACAATGTCTTCTGAGAGCCGCTACCAGCCCGGCAGTTCGAAGGCGTCTTGGGAGCCTCGGGGTGCCTTTGTTCTCCTCTCTTCTCAGAAGTTTTGGGCTGTCCCTGGGGCCGACCTCGCCGAGTTCCAGCAGGGCCAGGGTCCGTCCGACACCTTCCCAGTTTACTTGCCAAGTTGGGTTAGAGGCATCGTGGCCCTTCTTGCACGGAGGGGTAAACTGAGGCTCCCAGGGCTCATGGCACAGCCCGTCCTCTTTGGGACGCAACGCCAGTCCTCTTGGCCACGCACCACACATTCTTTCCATTGTCCCACACCGTCAGGGCAGGGCCAGAGGTTCCAACTACTCAGAACTCCTGTCTGCTTCTTTCTGGATGCGGAATAGACTCCGTGCGCAGAGGCTATGGACAGGCGCGCCTGCCCTGCGCTCCTGGGGGCTTGTCCGCACAGCCCTCCTGCCTGACCCCTCAGGGGCCGCCCCTTCACGTCACGGCCCTGCAGCCCGGGGCCGGGTGTCCCCACCTGTGAAGCCGTTTGAAACACCCTTGCTCTCGACTGTGCCTCCTGCTCCTCCGAGAGCCCCCGCCGTTCGTCATGTGTCAGGGCGCCTGGAGGGGTGCCCCGCCCGATGGAGCAGGTGTGCGGCGCAGAGGAGGCCAGGTGGCTGGGGAGAGGGGGGGACAGAGCGCCTGGCAGGGACATCGCAGGACGGAATCCGCAGGACGGAATTCGCAGGACAGAATCCACAGCCCAGGGCCGGTTGTACCAGCGTAGGTTTGTTCCTTCACCTCCAGGCGTCTTCCTTGTGGGGTGTCAGGGCTCCCGTCTCTTGCTTCGTCCCGGTGGAGCCGTGGACGTGAGACCCTGTGCGGTGCGGATGCCGACCCCAGACAGAGGTGGGTTGGGGGCGGGGCGGCTTGGGCAGAGCCTGCAGAGAGGCCCTCTCATCCTAATCGGCTCCCCTGCACCGATCGGCCTCGGACCAGGGTGCTCTTGTCAACATCACACCCTGCCCTCCCTGAGACCATCTGCGGAGCAATCTCGTTTGCTCTTGCTGTTTTCCCACCCGCTGTGGGAGAGGAGAATCAAAAATCATGTTTTCTCCCCACCCAGGCCCCTCCCCATCCGTGATAAGAGCTGGACTGCTGTCCTGGTGAAGTAGCAGCAGGCTCTGCGGGCAGGGGTGGGAGGTTGCACCTAGAGAAGGGCCACCTGGGGCACCCCTGCTCCGCCCTGGGACCCCTCCGAAGAGCTGGCTGTGCCCCTGCCTGTCACCTTCCCCAGCCCCCTTCCTGTCCTGCTTCGGACACGCGCACCTCTCCTGGGTTGTTGGTGCAGCCGGGTGAAGGGGCCCGTCTAGGCCACGGGGACTTGCTGGAAGGAAGAAAAGTGGCTTTCGTTTCTGGCTCCACGAGGCCTGATGGATCTGGTCCCCTTTGTAACCAGGGCAGATGGAGTGGCAGGTCATCAGCATGGTCAAGCCCTGTTTTTCTCACAGAAAGCATCGGAGGGATACAGGAACCAGTCATGAGGAACCATTAGAAGGTCCTTCCCGTGCCGTCCTCAGAAACCCCGGGTGACCGAGACAGTGGCCTCTCGGTGGCTGAGCCGCAGGCTGGCCGGTGAGGGGTGTCGGGCAGCTCTCAGGATGGAGCCAGACCCCCGGGGCGATCTGAGTGTCCCCGTGACTTCCGCAGGGGTCATGGGGCTGCCTTGTACCGGATTCTCTGTGCCTGATTTTCTTGTAGCCCCTGCAGGCAGGGTATTGCGGAAAGAGAAAGAGACGCCTGTGTCCTTGGACTTCCTGCTCCTGCCACCTGCACCTGGGGGAGACCCTGAGCCACCCCAGAGGGCACGGCGCTCTGGCCCTCTGCCCAGGTGGGGCCTCCCAGCTGGAGCTCTGGGCCACGGACTGGAGGAAGCCACATCCCCAAACCGTGAACACGCCCCTGGGCGGTGGGGGCTTCACCGGCCAAACCCGCGCAGATGCAGGCCTCACCCCCTTCCTCCTGGAACCCTGGGTCAGTCCCTCGTTGCCCCGGCGGCCAGGCCAGCTCCTCCCTCGAGTGAGGTGTCTGCCTGCGTGTCCGGGCCCCAGGGCTGGACCCCAGCGGCAGGGGACAGTTTGATTTCCACATTTGTAGATGAGTTGCCACACACGCAGGACACCCTTCTCGGAGAAGAGGGCTACTCCGCCGTTTCCCGCAGCTTGGGGGCTCCTGGCTTTGCCTTGTGCCCCCGCCTTGTGCCCTGAGTGTGACCTGTGAGCTGAGCAGCCCTGCCATTCACTCTTCACATGTCTGTGCCTTTCACTCTTGGCCTGACGCCGGGTCGGGAAGCACGGCCGTCGGGGAGCCCCTGATGCCCCAGCCCCATGGGGCGGAGGGGTGGGGAGGCGTCTCTGGAAGGGGCTGAGGTGCTGGGCGAGAACGGGGTGCCGGGCACCTGAAGCCTGAAACGCGACCCTGGGATGTCCGTCCCCAGGACTGGGAAGGTGAGGCTGGAGGCTTCCTGCACAGGTTCCTGAGTGGTCGGGTGGGAAAGACTGAAAAACGGAAAGCAAAACCAAAAATACCACGGGCTCTTATCACACTTCCCTTTGGAAAACAAATCCCCTGTGACCGGAAACCAGCCGTCTTCCTGGTACAACGGCCCCGCCCTGTGCCTGTTCCAGAAGGTTCCTCGGGCTCCTCTCCTCTTTCCTTCCCCCCTCCTTGCTTTCTTCGTGTGCTCGAGCCTCCTTAAGTGCACTTCTCGTCAGGGTGGGTCTGTCCACGTGCCCTGATGTGCTGGGAACCCGGAGGCTGGGTGCGAGCCCTCCTTCCAGTTGGCGGGGCACTTGCTCCTGTGATGCTCAGGGCGGTGGGCCTGCCGTTCAAGGCCCAGCATGGAGGGGAGCAGCCCAGCCTCGGGCCCCGCTCCTCCTGGCTGTCGTGAAGCTGGTCGTGTTTGGGGACTTGAGATGATTCACTGCTCACCAGGTACCTGGACCCGACGTCAGCTCTGCCCATCCTGCGTCCCATGATGCTGAAAGCCCCTCTCCCGGTCTGACTGCCCCTGGGTCACACTGGAAGGCAGCGTGTCTCCTACGGTGGCTGACTTGCCTTTGGTAATAACTGTCCCCCAGCTCTCGCGAGATGCTTTTGCATCACACGGTAACCCTGTGAACTGGGGTCATCATCTTCTGTGAGCAGGAGACTGGGGCTCGGAGGGCACGTGATGCTCAAGGTCCCGGACCCACTGCCAGGTAGATCAGGCCTGGTGCTGGTCCGGCCCGATTCTCCTGCCACTGACTTCGGGCAGCCTGACCGCAAGCCTTTGCTGCGCGCCGGCGGTGAGCCGTGACGGAGGACAGCTGGCCCGCCACCCGGCCGCAGCCCTGGCCTGGGAGGGAGGGGCAGCCGCCCACGGGGAGGCCCCAGGCAGGGGAGGAGCCACGTGGGTGTCCAGGAGGGCGCCTGGCAGTCAGGTGGGGACAGCACCTGCGGGAGGGCGTGTGACAGGGGCCGAGCTTCGAGTGCCTCTGGGTCCTGCTCCCAGGGCGGTCAGGCCAGGCGTCTCGGCGTTCACTTCTGCAGAGAGACATCGGGGAGCGGGCGGGACCCGCCTCCAGTCGGGACCCTGCTGCCCGTCTCCTTATTTAGATGAACCTTCGCTCCTGCGGGAAGGAAAGGTGAGCCGTGGGGAGGGAGGGAGGCCGAGGCCTTCACAACGTTCTCCTTAACGTTCTGCCAGTTGGCAGCCTGACCAGGGACGTACCAGCCCCAGGCGCTTACCTGCACGGATGGGACCCCCTTCTGCCTCTGTGGGAGCACAGGGCACCGATGTGGCGGCCCCTCTGTCACGCTCCCCGGGCCCCACGCCACGCCAGGTCCTCGTGCCTCCTGTGCTCCCTACCCTGCCTGCCCCGGGACTCTGTGTGTGCGTGCACGTGTGCCTGTGCGTGCACGTGTGCCTGTGTGTGCACGGGCCCTCGTGTGTGGGCACACATACATGTGTGTTGGTAAGTATATGTGCGTCTGCCCACATGGGCACATTCACCAGACGGGAGCCCCCTGAAGGCAGGGTGGGTCCTTCTTGCTTCCGTCCTAGCGGGAAGCACAGGCCTGATAGTTCCTCAAGCGATTAATGGCGCTGTGGTGACAGCCCAGGACTGCCCAGGCGCAGGGCCGCTCCCCCACCCCGCCTCAGCGCGTCCTCAGCTCTTGCCCGGCTGCGCGTCCTGAGGTCTTGTCAGTACTTCCTCGGGCCGCTGCCCACCCCGGTGGCGGTCCTTGGCCCTGTCCCACCGTGGCGTCCTCCGGAGTGGGCCTGCAGCACAGCCCTGGGCCCAGGGTCAAGGTCAGCGGGGATGAGTGATGGTGATTTTGATGGTGTGTTTGCGGAGCGTCTCTGCCGCCTGCACCAGCAGCTCCAAATAGCATTTCAGGAATTGAATTACAGCATTTCAGTACTTGCGCAATTCAGAAACGGATAATTTGATTATATCTGTTGGAAGTCATCGCCGTGATCGGCGGCGTTTTCTTGGGCAGCATCTATCCTGAGTGCGGAGGCGGCAGAGCAAGGTCTGCCTATTGATTGGGTTCCCTCCAAAGCACGTCCGCCGGGCTGGCTGCCTCCTGCGGGGCCCAGACCCGCAGTGCCTACCTGGCTCCTGACTCACGGGACGCACACCTGGCCCGAGCGGCAGGGGCCGGGGCAGCCGACATACAGGGTCCTGCCCTTGAGCTGCTGGGACCAGGAAGAGGGAGTGGACCGTTCAGCCTCATGAGGACCTTCCTCCTGTGCCGCATCTCGGGGCCCCATCCTGCCCACCAGGGGTTGTTTCCTTGGGGCTCACGCCCTGTCCCGGCCTCAGCGACCATGGTGGCCAGCTGCTCTCTCCTCCACCCCTTGGGACATTCTCTCTGGGTTTTCTCAGAGAGAATCCCGAGGGTTCCGGGATCCCCTTCTCAGCCCTGCAGGGGCACGGCCTTCCTGCCTCCCATCCCACCGCAGTTGCAGGGCTGGGCGGTGGGCGGCTGGGCCCCGGGGCTGGGACGGTGGCTTGCCCTGTGCGTCCTTTGTTGCCCTGCCGGGGTGTGAATGGGGAGCTGTCTGCTTCCCCTCCCAGCAACGAGAGGGTGCAAGGTTAAGCCCCGGTGGGCTTCCTACCCCTGCTGCTTCCAGAAGGAAGGGAGTTCTAGGGACCTGCCCCGGAGAGAACCTGTGTGGAAGGACAGCTTTCAGCCTCTGCTGCCGGCCCCAGCGTGCCCCCCCCCCGCCCCCGCCTGTGCAAGGGAGGAGGTCAGCTGGGCTCTTGCTGGGGGTGATCTTACAGAGAGGGGAGCTGCTGCTGAGCCTCAGGCCTGCAGTGAGGCTCCATGGGTGCCTCCTGCCCCATGCTGGGCCTGTGACTGCCTAAGGCATGAGAACCGGGCCAACACAGACGTCAGGTAGTCCGCTGGTAAAACCTGCTTTTGTTTTTGTTTGGGGTTTGTTGGATGAGTGGTCGCAGATACGCATGCCTGGGGCCTCCTCGTTGCCTCATCTTTCTGTTCCCTTTGACAAGCTGTAAGCATCCGCCCGGTGCCAGGATCGCGTTCACGCAGGGGGGACCCCACCACCCCCAGGCTAACAGGGCAGGAGAGGTTCTCCCAGTGGAAGTGCTGGGAGGGGAACCTGAGGCCTTCCTGGAGGAGGTGGTGTTGAGCAAGCCAGTTTTGTTGGACGATGTCCCTGGTTCCCTGCTCACCACGTAGTAAGGCAGGGTTGCGTCCGTGTGCGCCAGGACTAGCTGGGCAATTCAACCAGACCAGAGTTCACCTTAGGACTTTGAAAAAAGAAGAGGCTCTGGCCTCCTGAGGCCACCCCCAGAGTGTCCTTGAAGCCTTTCCACTCCTTGAGATGGTGGAAAAAACAACTTTCTGCTGCCCTCCACAGCCCTTATCTCTCAGCGCAGACGCACACCCGTCCACTTATCTTTAAGAAACTGCCGGGCTGGGCCGAGGGGGTGCTGGGTGCTCACGGCCAAGGGGAGCCCAGCCCTCGTCGCTGGTGGGGCCCAGCGGAGGCAGCGCGGCCAACCTGGGGCCATTCCCGGCGTGTGCTGCCGGATTTCTCCTTCCCTCCCCCGTGGCTGCTTTCCCAATGGGAGAGCCTCTAGTTTTGTTTCCTTCCAGCCTCGTTCCCGGCAGCCTTCGGGGGTCGTGGGGGCGTGTGCCCACAGTGCCTCTGTGGAATTGGGGTGGCGGCAGGGGATGTGGGGTTAGGATTTGGCCGGCTGGGTTCTGGCCTGTTTTGGGCCTTCGTCCCCATCTGTGGCCTCGAGTGCGGAGCTGGACTGTCTCTTTGAGGAACAGTTACTCCCACGCCAGCAGAAAGAAGCCCCCAGGAGCAGAGGAGGGGCTGGCCCTCAGACAGGCTGCCCTGTGACATCCAGACACAGAGGGAGATCAGGCTCTGGACAAGGAGGGGACAGGAGCACTAGCCTGTGGCAGGGGTGGTGACCCCAAGGACTCTCCCCTAAGCTGTCCTTACGCTTGAGGGAAGTTCTTGAACAGCTGTGAGTGTGGTCAGCTCAGGATGACAGCCACACGCCAGGCTTGTGAGGACAGCAGGCCTGAGCACCAAGGATGCTCTGGGAAGAAGAGCCTGTGGGTGCCTGGTAGGTGGGTGGGCAAGGTGCCCCCCTGCCCCTGCCATGGGAACAAGAGCCCAGGAAATCGAGGCCATGGACGGAGGGGCTCGTCCAGGAAGGGGCAGAGCCTGGCGGACCCCGAAGCAGTATCTCTTTCCATGGCGCTGCTTCTGCATGAATAAGACATGAGGCGGTGGAGGCCTTCCAGGATCATTATTATCTGACTTGATAATAGAAAAATTAAAATTTAAAGTGATCTAAAGTGACAAGTGACGGAAATGTTCCTAGAAACCGGAGATTGGGTGCCGGAGCAGAGCTGGGCCAGAAGCCCCTTCCTCCCTCAACTCCCCCACCGGCTGGGAGCAGACGCAGACCCACCTGGCCCTCAGCCTTCTGGAGTCAGACAGGCCTCCCGGCCAGGTGCGTCCAGGCCCTTGGACAGTCTGGGAGCCCTGGCCTGGCCCTGAGGCCTCACCCCACAGATTTATGGTGACCTCACTCCGTGGGAGGCTCAGCACCCAGCACTTGGGGTCCCTCTTCGTTTTGTCCCCATGGAGTTTGTCTGGGTTGAACCCTCATAACCTCTAGTCTGCCTGCCCCCGGCCCCAGCTCATCTGGGCTCCTGCAGAGTTGACTTTCGGCCTCTAGGAAAATCCGGTGTGGACAGGCCCTCAAGTCCCCAGTCTCCTGGCTGGCTCTTCCGGGAGCTTGGGGTGACCTGGCTGGGTTGGCTGACCTGCCCTGTCCCCACAGCTCCACGGCCCCTTCCTTCCTGCAGGGGGGTGACCTGGATCTTCCGGAGCCGGGCCGGGTCAGTGGGCCAGCACACGGAAGCCCAGGGGAGGGTGGGCTGGTAGGACACGCGCTTTAATTAGAAGAGTTATGTAACATTTATCAGCAAAAACAGAATTGCTGACCGTGGCCTCCTGACACAGGCACGTTGGCCCCGTGCGCTTCCTGCCGTCTTTGTCTTCGTTGCCATGTTGGCGCCTACATTTCGTGTTGAACCTTGGCCACCCTCATCCCCTGGCAGTCCCTGCGGTCTGTAAGGACGGCAGTGAGGGGCTGCTTCTCTGCGCAGTGTAAAGGGGCGCAGGATGCGGGCACAGAGGCCCTGGGAGCTGACCATCGGTGGGGATTCGAGGTTTGGGTTGGGCACGGCCTGGCGCCTGCGGGGCACAGGGGAGGTGTGAGTGGATCCAGCCTGCCCTCTGGCACTGGGCAGGGAGACGGACACAGGTGTTCATTCCAAACAAAGCCTGTGACAGAGGCTCCCGCCGAGGCCGGAGCACGTGTTGGGGCAGGGGTGCCGGGTGGAAGGGAGAGCGCATGGACTGCAGGGTCTGAGAAGGGCCCGGGCGCTGGGCCGGGGGTGAGTGCGGGAGGAGGTGGGCAGACTTGCACCCCCCTGGTGTTGATTAGGAAGCTCAAGGTAAAGCAGTCAGACCAGACTCAGAAGTAAGAGCCCGAATTTCAACAACGGTACCATTGTTCACAGCTACTACATTAGCCATATCGTTATTCTTTGGGGTGAATATGAATTCTGAAGTCAGAATTGGCCTGGATTTAAGCCCCAGCTCTTCCTGTTAATTTTTTAATTTTTATTTATTTTTTTTTTAGAGAGAGGGGAAGGGAGGGAGAAAAGGAGGGAGAGAAGCATTGATGCAAGAGAGAAACATGAATTGGTTGCCTCTCAAATGCGTCCTGACCAGGGACTTAACCCGCCCCCTGGGCATGTGCCCTGACTGGGAATTGAACCAGCGACCTTTCCCGACTGAGCCCCACCGGTCAGGGCGCCCAGGTCTTTCTTCTAGCAGATTAAATTAGCTAACTCCCTGGCGGTGGCTTGCTCCCATGTAGGGTGGGGACAGCACCTCCCTCCAAGAGCTGGAGGTCAAAATAAAACCCCAGAGCCGTGCCCATGGAGGTGCCCATCAAGTGTTGGCTCCCTTTCTGCCCTTCTTTTACATCTGGAAAAAAAACCTACCAACTAGTAAAAGAATCAGGGGAGCGGTTGGAGCGAAGGTAAGAATTCTCATGAGCCAGTTACTAACATATCATGTTCAAAGACCCCATTCTTGTGCTGAAAGTGTGATGTAGGTGGCCATGCCAGGGCATGCAGCTGTCAAAACTCGCTGATCGGTGTACATAATTGGGTGAATGTCATTGCACGTAAATTCCACTCCAAAGAGTTTCGCAACCAAAGACCCCATTTTCATTCCCACAAAGCGTATACAGACCCAGAGGAAGAGAAAAGCGGCAGTCAGGTATTTTGCCACTGCTAATTTTTTCTTATGACAAAAGTTGTACCATTCAGTGGGTGTTTATTGGGTGCCTGCGACATGCCGGGCACATTTTAGGCTCTGAGGATAGGCATGAAAAATACAACAGAAACATGCCTCGAGGTGCGCACATGTGGGGAGGACCAAGCGTAAACATGACGGAGAAGCGCGTGACGGCAAGTGTCTGGGGCCACAAGCCATAGGAAGGACTTGAGCAAGGTCTGGGGGGAGGGGGGTAAGAAGGAGGGCCTTGCAGTCCCAGGCAAGCTGGTGCTGCAGGCCTCATGAAGAAGGTGATGTTGGGGCAAAGGGTGGGCATTGCTGCCGGGGACAGGGGTCCAGAGCCCCGGGGGAGGGGCTGGCCAGCTCCGGGGGAGGCAGGGAGAGTAATGTTGGAAAACCTGAAAGTCAGAAGGAGGAAATGAACCTCCCAGCGGGGCAGACCAGCCCCACGTCACGTTGGTCTTACCTGTTCTGCCGTCAGGAATGCCACAAAATCTAAGTTCCCCAAAGTGAGACTGTATTTTTCAGACTGTGATAGAGCCTATTTAACATAATAACGTATTGAATGCATTTCTTTCACTCTCGTGAAGTTCTCCTTCGTGGCCTGATTTTGCAGGCTTTGGCAGGTGCAGTACTTCACTGAGCTAACGCTTGGTCCTTCCAGAAGGCTCGGTAGCCAGGTGCGGGCCGCGGAGGCTGGGTGAGGCTGCTGTCTGATTCGCACCTGTGGTAGAGGGGTAGGTCCTTCAAAATATTTCCCCCTGGCTGTACATGTTCAGTGCCCGTTGGCGCTTTTTCTCCCTGGTGTTTTCTACAGAGAGGCGAAGAGACACACAGAAGTGTTGTCATTGGCCGTGTGTCCGTGTCACATCCCACTGATCTATTTAGCATATCTTCCTGTTTTCCTGGGTCATTAAAAGTGTTTGCAAACTTAACTTTTAATGTCTCCTCACAGAAGGTGCTGGACCTGGACATGATTCAGTCCAGCCTTCCTGCTCCATGCAGGGTGACCCTTGGAGACATCAGGGCAGCGCGGGGACTTGGGACCGGGTGCCGCCCTGTGTCCTCCCCTCCAGACCGCTCTGCCTCTGAGAGCGTGTTTTTAAGTCTCTGTGGTTGTGCAGGCCTGTCCACCTAAGCAAATGCAAAGGGTCATTCCGGAGACCGGATTTGAAGGTCCTGTCACCTCCCCAAAACCCTGCCTCCCCCATCTGTGTGTTTCTCAGAAAGATTGGGAAGGTGAGCCAGGTGTCGCCTGTGGGAGTTACTTTGAAGGGGACCGCAGGCCGGGGGGCACACAGTGGGCCTCCTTTCTTGGTGGGCGAGGCTGCAGGAGGAGAGCCGGGCGCCCAGCGCGTCAAGCGCCGCCTGGTGAGGTTGCAGTGGAGCCTCTGGCAACTGGAGCTGAGCCGTGCGAGGTCGGTGGCCTCACAGGCAGACCCGTGACCCACTCCCCGAGAAGGCCTTGAGCGCTGGTGACAGTTGCCCTGGCGTCTCCTGTCAGGTGCTGCTTCGTTTGCCTTGACCAGGACGGCATGTTCATCCGCCGCTTTGTGGGACGTGGGGTGGGTATCAGATTGGCCGAGGATAAAGGAAAAACTGGGCAGATAATAAATTCCAGAAGCTCTGGGAGGTTGAAAGGATGAGCTGAAAATAACATGACGTCTAACAGCTTTGCAGTTTGGTGCGTTAGTGCGTTAGATTCGTTAGTGCGTGAGAAAAAGATAATCAGAGGTGGGGGCAGCTCTGGGGCGCCCCCCACCCCCGTCTGCCGTGGGAAGAACCCGGCTCTCAATCAGGAAGTGCGGAGGCCGGGCCTGGGACCCGAGGCTCCTACGCCCCGGGGCTGGCGAGAGGTGTGTGGGCAGGTCTGGGGAAAAGCCCTGGGTGCTAGTCTGCCGTCTTCATAGGCTCGGCCCTGAGAGCTGGAGCGCGGAGGAGTGTTTGCTATTTGCACCTTTAGTACCATCAGCCCCTGGGCGAAGGCCTCCCCAGCTCTGGTGCACCCAGGTACCTCTCACATGAGAGCTGGGGGTGCTGATGGCGGAGGCCCACTGCCCTCTGTGGCAATGTCACTGCAGTGCCTGCCCTTGTCTGGGTTTGGAGGTTCCTGGGGAGTCCCTGGCAAGGCTGCTACTTCCAACACCCCACCCCACCCTCTGCATTTCTTCCCTCTCTCTCTGCTGGGGTAACTCTTAGGCATCCTTCAGTTCTCTGTTTAGGTGTCACCTCCTCCAAGAAGCCTTCCCAGATTTTTAGGGAGGACTTGACGCCTCTCAGTGCTCCTCACCCAGGCTCCTGCACTCAACCCCCTTCTGGCAGTGCCACTTTGCCCCCCATCTCCTAGGGCACTTACGTGAGCTGTTTGGGGTCACCATTGCCACGGAGACACCTAGGCTGTGCTGGCTCATGCTAAGAGTTCAGTTCCATGCGTTTTGAATAAGGGGGGAAAATGCATAAATGAGACTTTCAATTTTAGCTCAAAGACTAGCCCACCACCAATAAGCAGGGGGTCTTTGTTGGCCTGGGTCTCCTGGGTCCCCACTTGTGCAGGACCGAGGCACCCCCAAGTCCTCAGGGGTGTGTGTGAGCCCAACGGGAGGGCCGCTGCCCGCCATCTGAGTGACCAGGCGCCCCGAGGTGGCCCCACCTGGGGCACATGTGGCTGTGGTGTCCCAGGTGTTTTGAGCAAGGAGCTGGTGGAGCTTGGGAACGGGCTCCCGGAGGATTTAATGTGCATTGAGGGACATGCAGTCGTGGCTCAGCTGCGACCGGCAGCAGTTGCCCAGGGCCCTGGAGTCTCCCTGCGGCGACTTCTGTGAGCCTTGGGCCTGGGTTCCCACGCAGGGTTGGGGGTGGCCGTGGTGTGGCGTGGTGTGGTGTGGCGTGGTGTGGCGTGGCCGTGGCTGTGGCGTGGCCGTGGCGTGGCGCTCCGCGGACTGCAGGGCTGGCTGCAGGGAGCGACCCTTCCGTCTGCCCAGAGGCCTGATCGTCCAGGCAGCACCGAGGGGCAACTCGTGTCAGCCTGCCAGGCCTCTCGACAACTTGGGGTGTCCTGACACCCCTTGTATAGACTCCTGCCGGAGTTGCCTGGCCGCCCAAGCCGAACCTCAGAACATCATGGACTTCGGCCTGCAGGAGGGCCGTGCTGTGACCTTACAGAAAGCAGGGCCCCAAAGTAAGCAGCTCGCCTGCCAAGTGCTGCCCTCCGGGCCGTGTTTCCTGAACTTGGTCCCCTGCGCCTGCGCGGGGCCAGGGTGCCTGCTGTCGCTGCCGCCTGCCTTCCTGTTCCTGCCAGCCACACAGCAGCGCCCTGGACGCGCCTCTGAGAGCCCCTCCCTGCGTGAGGCAGGGTGTGCGGCCTCCTGGCGGGACGGCCGAGCCCCTTTCCTTGGGGACAGGGGTGGGCTTCCGTCAGCATGCCCCTTGCACTGGCTTCTGTCCCCGGTGGAGAGGGGACCCAGGGGGAGTGTTCGCGTCAGGTCTGCCCTCGTGGGCACTGCTGCTGCTGGGGCTTTGCGGGTCTTTGCTGCGCGGGAGGGTGCTCTGGAGCATGGCCAGCAGCATCCCTGGCCTCCGCCGTCCGGTGCCAGGTGATGACCCCAGTGTGGTCACCAGAAATGTTTCCGATGTGGCCGAAGGTCCAGGGGAGGGGATGCAAACGTGCCCCAGTTGAGAACCACGGGTGACAGGTGTGTGCATGCATTTTGCGGGCAGCCCGGGTGGGCGAGCCTGCTCTGCAGCCAGTCACCTGCCCCCACCTTTCCACGTGGACGTCCCGCCAGAGGCCGACGGCTGAGCTGCTGTGACCTCCGCTCTCAGGGGACAGCAGAGCGGGAGCGGCACCAGGCGCGATGGTCGTTGCTTTCTCGAGTCGGGTCAGAAAGGAGGGGGCCAGGGCTGGAATTCTGCTGTGTCGCTCGTACGGAAGACCCTCGCGGAAGGACAGGGACAGAGGGACAGAGCCGGCCTCGTCACATCCCCTGGGACAGCGCTGCAAGGACAGAGCGTGACTTATGCCCAGCCACACGCTCACTGTTTCCCCCCACGCTGACCCCGGGCTGTGAGCCGGCGGGGGCTGGGCCCCCTTAAATACGCCATCCCCTCTGCCCGCCCTCCCCTTGGGGGGCTACAGGCACGAATCCCAGCCTAGTGCCCTGCCGGAAAGTGAGGAGCATCCTGAGGGGGGTGGTGAGCCGGATAGGGAGGGACCGAGGTTCCAGGCTCAGGAAGTAGCCCATGGGTTGGCCAGAGCTTGGCACTTTGTGTAAAACTTGGGGACTCGCGTTCCCAGTTGTGAAAGGAGCTGAGCAGCCTGGACCCAGAGATGGAGAAGTGGAGGTGAGAGGCTATGCAAAGACGGTGAGTGGCCTCTGCTGGGCGCCAGTGCGTGACAGTTGCTTTGCAAATGTCCTTTCATGTCATGGAAAACCCATTGGAGCCTCTGGGTCCCCAGAGGGTGAGACCCTGGTGGGGGCTGCCCACCCGGGGAGGCGAGCTGAACTGTGATCGATCTGGGGGTGCTCTGGGACCAGAGGCCATCTAGGCCCAGGAATTTGCACCCCCTGGCTCCAGGCTTGTGTCCCTCGGCCGGAAGTTGATTCAGAGCCTGAAGGGAGCACTAGGGAGGCTGTGGGTGAGAGGCGGCTCTGGGCACGGACTCCTTCCAGCACAGCACTCTGCCCCAGAGCCCCACCTCCTGCGGGCCGGCCGGCTGTGATTTTCCATCCGATGCTGCGCTGATCTCGCTCGCGACGCAGGGTGGAGAGCAGTGCGGGCAAGTCCCACGAGAGGTCTGCGTGCCAGGCGATGGCGGAATTCCCTGCCTGCCTGCCTGCCTGCCCGGCCCTGTCGCTAATAGGGTTCACGGAGCCTTTGGGTGTTAGTGGTGCCGTAACTGGGGTGGGAACGCAGAGGCTGCCCGTTTGTGGGGAATGAATAATGTATCCGTGTTTTCAGATGACTTATCCCTTCCTCACCGGCAGGCAGCTGAAGGCTGTCGGCTGTGGGATAAGGGGCTCAGGCAGGAGAACCTGGTTTACCCCCGGCCCAGACACCTGCTCTCAGGTGGCGCGTTTGCTGGCCGCGTCCCCGTGGAACCCGACGGAGCGAGCGCTCTCTGGTCTCCCCTTCGTCCACCGCAGTTGTATCTACAGGAAAATGCAGGCTCCGCAGCCTGGGGGGCCCGGGGTGGGCGCCTCGCTTGCGTTCTTTCCCTTTTTATAGATGTTGAACTTGCATGCACGCAAGGACACACGTCCTGTTTTATAGATGCTGAACTTGTATGCACGCAAGGACACACGTCCTGTTTTATAGATGCTGAACTTGTATGCACGCAAGGACACACGTCCTGTTTTATAGATGTTGAACTTGCATGCACGCAAGGACACACGTCCTGTTTTATAGATGCTGAACTTGTATGCACGCAAGGACACACGTCCTGAACAGGCAGCTTGCTGAATTTTCACAAAACGAGTAAATCTGTGTAACCAGCTCCTAGAAACCCCTCCCCACGGCCCTTCCTGGTCATTACCCCCGGCAGGTGCCATCACCTTGCCTTTCATTCCCACCCATCCCACGTGCCCGTTTTCATCCTTCCTGTTGAGGGGACCGCACAGTCCGTACCTTTTGCGTCTGGCCGAGTCACTCAGCGCTGCGTTTGGAGAGCCATCTGCGCTGTGTGTCAGAGATGCATCCTGATGGCTCCGTATTCTTCCTTTCGGTGGACATGCTGCAGTCTATTGGTCCATCTGTTGCAGATGGACGTGGGGACACTTCCTGACCGTCACCAACCATGCAGTCATGAGCATTCTTGCCCCTGTCTTGGGTGAACATGGGTCCATTTCCCTGTTAGGAATGGATCCAAGAGCTGAATTTCCAGGGCATGAGGTCTGTGTGGTCATCCTTAGCAAACGCTCCCAACAGAGTGGTGGGAGATGGTCACTTGCTTTGTGACAAGAGCTCAGACACACTGGTCTTAGGAGTGGAGGTGCACACAGCCTGGAAGTCAGGAATGTGCGTCGCCAATGCCCTAGGTGACCAGAGGCCTGGCTGTGGGGCCTGGCCATGGCCATGCAGGGCTCAGGGCAGGTGACCTTTCTTGCCAGGCCCCCAGGGGTGGATCTTGCGGCGGAGGTGGGCTCACCTGCTCTCCTTGGCATCCACAGTGTGTTCTGTGGCTGTCCCCAGACCAGACCCCACCCCGATGACATCTGCAGAGCACACAGCCCGCCACTCAGTCCTGGAAACGGGCAGTGCAAGAAAACGCTGCTAGCAAGAGCGGGCACCGTGCAAAACGTCCGTGTGGAAGTGTTCTGCGCACCGTGGCCCTTGTTCCGTGGGGACCATGGTGGAATTAGTCACCCTAAAACCACAGCCCCTCGGAAATAGTCTTAATCCCCACACCATCCCTCTGACCCGGACCCCACTATGTTTTCCTCCCTTGGGGCTTTGCTTCCTAGTTCAGCTGGATTTCAGGACTTATTAAAATGATTTGTCATCTGCTGGTCATACATGCGTGCTCCCCGGTGTGAGTGGGCGGGAGAGACACCCGGTTTCTTGCAGATCAGGGTCTACGCGTGGACCTGGGCACCAGGGGCTGCCTGGCTCTGGAAGAAGGTGCCTTTCTAGCTGCTTGCCCCCAGGGCTGGCAGCAAGGACAGTGGGCGCTGAGTCCCGCCAGGCCTGGGCCACCAGAGGCAGCACTGACCCCAGACACGGCCCTAGAACTGAACCTCCTAGGTGGCCACTGCGGTGCCCTGGGGTGGATGCCTGAGCTGGTCCAGGAATGGAGCTGACAGGTCATTGGCAGCTCCTTACGAACTGGACCGAGTGTTGCACCAAGGGACTGACCCCTACCCCTGTGAACGCACCTAACATGTGTCGGGCAGCGGGTCATAGCCCGGGGTTTGGCCTGTCAGATCCTCCCGGTCAGCTGACGATCGCGGAGGCCCCTGGGGGCCGTACTAGGAAACCCCATGCTTTGCCTCCTCATGCCTGTGACCCTGCGCTTTGACCTCCGACCCCTGGGATAGAGAAGTTCAAGACATTGGCTTAGGGTCCTTTTATTTATTTGTTTGTTTACTTATAAAGATTTTATTCATTATTTTTATTTATGTTATTTTTAAAATTTTATCTATTTCTTTCATTCCTTTTTTTAAAAAAAAGATTTTTATTATTTTCAGAGAGAAGGGCAGGGAGGGAGGGAGAGAGGGAGACAGACATCAATATATGGCTGCCTTTCACCTGCCTCCAGCTACAGACCTGGCTGGAGACCTGGCTGCAACCTGGTTATGTGCCCTGGCTGGGAATCAAACCAGCGACTTGGGTTCGCAGGCTGACACCTTATCCACTGTGTCACCAGCCAGGGCAGATTCCTTTTTTAAAACAATAAGTTTATCAAGATAAAATTTACCTATCATACAATTCACTCAAAGTAATCAAGTGGTTTTTAGCACATTCACACGAATGTGCACCTATCTCTACAGTCAATTTTCGATTATTTCCATTGTCCTCAAAGGAATCCCTGTACCCTACGGCTGTCACCTCCTGGTCCCCTACCCCCAGGCTCCAGCCCCTAGACACCACTGATCTGCTTTCTGTCTGTATAAATTTCCTATTCTGGGCATTTTATGCAATGGGTCACCCAACATTTGTCCTTTGGGGTTTGGCTTCTTCACTTAATGTTTTCAAGGCTCCCGTGTGTTGTCGCCTGAGCCAGCACTTGATTGTGCGTACGACTGAGTGGTCCTCCACGGTATGAATAGGCCACATTTGGTTTTCCTATTCCATCTGTTCATGGATGGACACTTGGTTTGTTTCCATCCTTTAGTTACCACGAATAATGATGCACCGAACCATGTGTACGAGATGTGGTGTGAACGTATTTTCATTCTCTCGGGTGTACACCTAGGACGGAATTTCTGGGCTCAATGATAACTGCATGTTTGATCACTTAAGGACATGCGGGCTGTTTTCCCGAGTGGCTGCGCCGTTCACGTTCCCAGCGGCGGTACGTGGAGACTCAGGTTTCCCCACATCCTCGCCAACACTTGCGTTGGGCTGACTTGTTGATTCCGGGAACCTCAGCGGGTGTGAGGTGGCCTCTCACTGTGGTTTTGCTTTGCATTTCTCTGATGGCTAATGGTGTTGCGCGTCTTTTCATGTGTTTGCCGGCCCCTCGTCTGTCTTCCCTGGAGACACTTCTATGGAAGTCATTTGGTCATTTTTAAAAATTAGGTTATTTGTCTTGGTATTGAATTGGACGAGTTCCTTCTGCATTCTAGATACAAGCCCCTTATCAAATATATTCCCACCCATTTTGTGGGTTGCGTTTTCGCATCCTTGACTGTGTTCTTTGAAGCATAGGTTTTACATTTTAAGTTCAGTCGATCTATCTTTTCTTTGGTTGGTTGGGCTTGTGGTGTCTTACCTAAGAATCCATTGCCGGACCCAAGAGTGTGAAGAGTTAGCCCCGTGTTTTCTTCTTCTTCTTCTTCTTTTTTTTTTTTTAAGATTTTATTTCATTATTTTTAGAAGGAGGGGAAGGGAGAGAGGCAGAGAGGGAGAGAGACATCAATGTATGGTTGCGTTTCACCTGCCTCCAGCCACAGACCTGACTGGAGACCTGGTTTGCAACCTGGTTATGTGCCCTGGCTGGGGAATCGAACCTGCGACCTTTGGGTTCGCAGGCCGGTGCCTTAACCACTGTGCTACCAGCCAGGGCTCGTGTTTTCTTCTTGACAGTTCCAGTTTTGGTTCTTACATGCAGGTCTGTGGTCCATGCTGCGCGTTGGTTTTCGTATGTGGTGTGAGGCAAGGGTCCAACCTCCTTCGCTGGCCTGCAGCCGTCCGGTTGTCCTGGGACCATCTGTTGAGCAGATGCTTCCACCGGGACAGACGTGTCGCACTCAGTGAGAATCAGTTGACCATCGGAATGCGGGTGTATTTCTGACCCTCAAACCTGGTCCGTTGATCTACGCCTCTGTCCTGGGCCAGGGCCGTCCTGTCTTAACGATTGTTGTTTCGAAAGGGGGAGCTGCGCGCGCCCCTTGCCTTTCTTCAGGGCTGTTCCAGCAGGTCAGGCTCCTCTGTGGCCCGTGGGAACTTCAGAACGAGCCTGTCCACGTCCACCAAGGAGCAGCCTGGGAAACACATTGAATCCGCACACGGGTTGGGGGGGCCGTGTCTTCCTGACAACGTTAAGCCTTCTCATCTACGGACGTGTGATACTTTCCCAGGTATTTAGATCTTACCATTTTTTTAACAGTGTTTTGTAGTTCTCAGGGTGTATGTTGCGCGCTTTTTTTTGTTAAATTTATTCCTGTGTATTTTATTCTTTTGGATGCTATCCATAGTGCGGCTATTTCAACAATTCCGTTTTTGAATTTTCACCACAGGTGTGTATGGCCGTAGAGTTGCTTTTCGTGTACTGATTTTGTACCCGGCAGGTCTTGCGGCTCTAGTAAACTGACGATGTGAACTTGGGGTGCTGAGACTGCGTGGTCCTGTAAATACTGCAAGTGTGTTTTCCTTATGATTTCTCCAGCTTACTGTATGGTAAGAATACAGCATGTAATACGTATAAAGTACAAAATACACGTGACCTGTTTACCTGATCATACGACCCCTGATCAGCTGTAGTGTATTCGTGGTGAGGTTTGGGGCGTTCAGAGTTCTACACTGTGCTGGACTCTGCGGTGGTAACTTGGCAGTATTTCAGGTCAACTGCAGATCTGTGTTTCAGGTTGTCTGTGTCTTCTGGAGTCTGCGGCAGGGGGCTGTATCTTTCTAGCTGGCCTGGATTCCTCCGGCATGTTTTCGGGGCCCGTCTCTGCTTTCGGTTGTCGCTGACGTTTACTGCGTTCTATGTGCCAGGCATTTTTGGGGTGTACGAGCTCATTTAATCTTTAGGAACTTGATGAGCTCGGCAGGGTTATTGTCTCCACTTTACATGCCAGGAAGTTAAATAACGGGCCAGGGTCACACAGCTGGGACCCGGTCGACCTGGGATGTGAGCCCAGGGTTTTCCAGCTGCACGGTGCTCTGCTCCCCCTCCCTGCCGTGCTGAGGGCCTGGTTCAGCCCTGGTCACTGCCCAAGCCGCCGGCAGAGACCCCGAACCTAGGAGAGCAGGTGCCTTAGGCCTGGGAGGTTGGGGTGTTGGGAAGGACCCCAGGGAGAAAAGCTTGTGTGAACTGGGACTTGGAGGACAGCCCCATGCAGGGGTGCCTGCGGGGTGGCTTTAGGATATGGCCCTCCCAGGGCTTTGTCTGCTACATCTCCTCGCCCAAGTGGCGGGGGACAGGTGTCACGGAGAGCCCCCCGGGGTGCCAGCAGCTCTGTCGGGAGAACACGACCGTTTGTTTGTATGATGATCACTAGGCGGAAATCAGGAGCCACCAGATGTAACAACACAATGATTTCTGCATAATGACTTCCACTGCTTGATCCTGTCTGGAGCAATGACTGTAACCTTACCTGTCACAGGAAAGCAGGTGGCTTAGCGACAGAGCCAGACCCTTCCCCAAGGGCCGGGGAGCCGGAGCCTCCTCCTGGGAGGAAGCCCGTCCCAGCTGGCCCAGCCTCCAGGGCCCTCAGCCCACCCACTTTGCCACAGGTGGGACGCTGAATGGCAGGGACCACAGGGTGTGCCTGTCCCAGGGCCACTCAGAGGCAGAGTCACACTTGGGACCATTGCTTCTCCACCGTCCCTGCCACCCAGTACCTCCCCTGTAGGAGAGGTGTGTGTCTCAGTGGGACAGGCTGGGCTGTGATAGGTGTCCGTGTCACCGAGCTGGTCACTGAGCCAGTTGGTCATGATGCCTTATGACTGTCTGTTGGTGCAGGAGCCAGGGGTTGGCTGTGGACACTCGTGAGAGCCTACCCTGTGCCAGGTGGCCCTTAGTGACCCCAAGGGTCAGAGACGTGGGTAAGGCCACAGGCAGAGGCGTGACAGGCCACAGTGACGCCATGGTGCTGCCCGCACTTGAGCCCAGGGCGCTGACCCATGGAGGCCACAAGTCACGCCTTGCTCCGTCTCCAGCTCCTCCTTCAGGTGGCCGGAATCTCGCGGTGGGAGAGGGATTTTGTCACGACTGTGGTGTCCCTCCCTCCTGGTGCAGGGTGTGCACAGCCACGGTCCCTGCCCTACACAGCTGGGTGGAGGCCAGGAGCCAGGGTCTTCTGCGCTCAGCTCGGGACTTGGGAAACCTGGTCGTCCCACGGGCACAAGGAAGCAGCTGGAGGTGGGGCAGTGGGCCGGGGGCTGGCGTCTGCAAGCGGGTGACCGGGTTCTCTCTTCCAGGGCATGGTCTAGCAGCCCCGTCCTGGTCGAGGAGCCGGCCCCCCGAGGTTCTGATCCCTGCTGGGTCTCCGCCTTCACTTGGCCTTCGGTAAGTAAGTCACTCCAGGAGGCCTGACGGCTGGTGATGGGCAGGGGGGGGGGTCTTGGGGAGCTCAGAGGGAGGGGTCTTTGGAGTCTCAGCCCCGCCCAGGAGAGCCTACCTCGGCGTGCTAGAATTTTCAAGGCTGCAGAAGCAGAGGCTGCCTCTTTGGAATTCTCATCTTCCCACCCACAAGGAGTCACCCTGTGGTACTCCACCACAAGGCTGAGATTGGGACCCGAAACCTGCTGAAGGGTCACGTTGTCACCTTAATTTCAGAGGCTGCTGGGAGCCCACATGAAAGCTGTGTGTCTAGGGAGCAGTGAGGACGGATGGTGGGGACCCCCAACAGAGGGGGCTCTGTGGGTCCGGTGACCAGCACCCGGCAGCACGGAGCTGCTGTCATACCCGCACAGGCGCTGTAGACCATGTCCAGGGCCAGTGCTGTCCTCCTGCTGACGGTCACCCGGAAGTCGCCTCCCCTGGGTGGGCTCTTCTCTCTGTCTGGAAGGTGGGGTGCGCCTCCTGCTGGGAAGCTTCTGGGCTCTGTGAAGAACAAGCCAGAATCAAGCCTGACCCCCAGGGCCTTGCGTTCTAATTTTGGAGTGAGAGACCACAAACTCATCAAATATAGAGGAAAACTGAAGGAGGCAAGGGCGCTGAAGAGTTGGGTTAGGGCTTCAGTTTTGGAGAGAGCACTGAGGGGAGGCCCTGCTGAGTTCTTTGCACAAAGGCCTGAAGGAGGTGAGGAAGCGGCTGTAGGTCGGGGCAGCAGCTGTGCAAAGGGCCGGTGGCCGGGGTGCCCGGGACGTTGAGGCGCAGCAGGAAGACCAGTGTTGCTGGAGGGAGATGGGCCCAACAGGTCTAACCTGAGGGGCAGGCCGCTGGAAGTGTAGGCCCATGGGAGAGACAGGTGACAGGCAGTGTAGGGAAAATGCGCCCCACTCTCTGCAGTGACCCTCCTCATATGCTTCCAAGATAGCTTGCTGGCAGAGATCTGTTGAACTGCAGTTCTTCTGGAAGATGCTGGATGAACAGGAGCAGGGGGGTTGGGGTTCTGCAGGGAGGGAGGCCGGGAGGCCACAGTCCCAACCTCTCCCCTGGTGTGGGCTGGGCAGGGAGCCGTCCACCGGCCTGCCGGCGAGAGCTGTGGTGGTTGGAGAGGGGGAACCCCTCCTGTACCGTAAGTTGAGGGTCATTTTTAGTGACAGAGGATGACTCTGCAATAGCACTTCCTGTGGGCATTCCTGTCAGCCCTCAGCCACGCGGCAGATCCTGCATGACGAGCATTGCAGGCAGACACGTACATCTACGTGTATGCACATGCACACTGTGGGCTCACACACATGCACACACACACACACTGTGGGCTCACACACATGCACACACGCACACTGTGGGCTCACACATGCACACATACACACTGGGCTCACACACGTGCACATACACACACAATGGGCTCGCATGACTTGGCATGACATTCTCATCCACCACGGAGTCTAAGGGGGTTCGGGGACCAGTCTGTCCTTCACAGGACTGCCAGCCCCAGGCGCAGTCGGTGCTATCTGGCGTCCCTGAGCTTCTGCCCTGGGTTGGTGTCTGTGCAGTGAGGGCCCTGTCTGGCTGGGAGGTGGAAGGCAGAGCTCAAAGGAAGGCGCCTTCACGACCAGTCAGCCTGCCCTGTGCCCAGTGGCGGGACAGAAGGAGGCTCCACAATGAATGACAGTGGTGAAGCCATGTCCCCAGGCTCCAGCTGCTCGTTGGTGCCTGGGTCAGGGCCCCGAGCCGGGTCTGCAGCCACGCAAACGGCCCTCAGTCCAGCCCGCACCCGCCCTCCTCACTACCCAAGGCGTCCGGCCGGTCGCAGGGGCAGGGCCCTGACTTCTAGGGCAGCCCAGATTCCCCATTTTCTGTCCTGCTGACCCCTGAATATTCTTGGACTTGTCGGTCCCATGCGCACATTTTTAGCTCAGAAGTTATGCAGTGGGAGCATGTCAACCAATAGATGTGTGTTCTGTTTGATGTCAGAGACCCCTTGGGTCAGGGAGTCTGCCGGACACTCGGAGCCAGGGGGTGGCCCACGGGTCAGGCTGCAGCCCGCAGACCCACGTGAAACTGCCTGGCCTGCCCAGGAGCTGGGGGGCGGTCTGGAGGGAGCTCCCACATCACCAGGCCTTCCACTCTTCCCCGCCTCCTGACTTCCTTCCTGTCATCCGTTGCTGTGTCCTTCCTGTGTTTCAGGCACTGGGCTAACTGGTCGTGGGGTTTTCCTCGCCAGGCTCCGGGTGGATGGGGCTCAGTTGTAGATCCCTGGGCGAAGGGTCAGGAGGGGACCTTGGCCCCAGCCAGGTGTGTGGGCCCTGCCACCCGGCACCTGGGCGCGGTGCCTGGCTCCGAGCAGGGACTCCTGGGTGTGGAGAAGAGGAACCTTCCCAACGGGACTGTAAGCGTTTGGCGGGCGTCTTGTGCTTGGTGCAACCCGGACACTCAGCACTGTGAAGTCCCTTAGTAGGTGCCCATGAATGTGTGTTGACACTTCGGGTGTGTGAGTTGGTGCCCACTGGGCCCTGCAGAAGCGATGTGATTTTTCAACATGGCGAAAGGCAGCTTTTATGAGCTGTTTTCACTCCCAATTATAAACACACCCCCTAATGACAACCGGCGGCCGTAGCTGCCGCCGCCACCGAGGGCAGCTGGTGTGGGACCGTCCCCTGCGCCTCGCCTTTCAGCCTGACTGATGCCAGTTGTATTGAGAATGACTTACTGTTTTTATTTCTTCTCAAAGACGTTAAACATGAACCAAAAAGCATATGAGATGATTCACTGGAAGTTTTCTTCCAAATGTAAAAACAAGAAGAAATGTTTTCGGATTTGGATAAGTGACACCAGACAGTCATTTGGCGGCGGCAGCACCCGCTGCGGGGGCCCGGCTGACCGGACCCTGCCCTGTATCTGCGGACACAGGACCAGGGCGGGGGGTGGGGGGGGCACGCGTGTCTTCAGAACACCCGAGTCTAACGTTGATTTATAAATGACGTTGCTTACAGACCGCTTCTCTCCAAGCTGTCTTAGAATGTGGCCCAACCCCATTCATTTGGGGCCCATGAATTGAAAATGTAGTCACCACCCAAGTAGGAACCTAGCAGATGGTAGAAGCTGAGCTTCCTGCTGTCTCCTGGGAAATAGCTAAACGAGAGATCCTGCTGGCAGGGGTGTAAATTCCATCTGAGTGAGGGAACTTCGCAGCTGTTGCGGAAGCTGCCACTGGGGAGAGGTGCAGACAGCGGGCCACGTGGTCCGAGGTCATAGCTGCAGAGGAGGACAGGAAGTGCTGAGGCCTGTGACATGGGCCAGGGCCACCCAGGCTTCCAACTCCATCCTGTCAGGGGAGATGACCGATGTACTAATAACAACCAATTCTTTTTTTATCTATTTATTTTTAGAGAGAGGAAGGGTGGGAGAAAGAGAGGGAGAGAAACATCGATAGGTTGCCTCTTGCACGCCCCCAACTGGGGCCCCAGCCCAAAACCCAGGCATGTGCCCTGGCTGGGAGTCGAACCGGCGACCTTTTGGTTTGCAGACCAGCTCTCCATCCACTGAGCTACCAGCCAGGGCTGAATTCCTAGGATTTGATGGTATTTTTTGTTCTTTTCCCTCGCTGCCCCTCCCAAATGCCTACCCATTTGTGGACCTATCTAGTTGTTCCATACTGACCTGTCCCCTGTACTGTCACATCATCAGCCCCGTCCCTCCACAGGAAGGGGCCTGGGGAGCAGGGAGGCACTCGCTGGCCTTGGTCCCCCAGAGACATGCGCCTGGGAGCCACTGAAGCCGAGGTGCATCCCTGGGAGGCCCGCCCTGCCGCCCCCCAGCAGTGGGCCCCCAGGGGCCCCCACACCGGCCCTCGCCGGGCACGCTGTGCTCTCTCACACGCCCGCACCTCCTCGCACGCAGCGGGCTCCTCTGGGATGCCACTCCCGACCTTGTCCCCGGTGCCCGTTTTCCTGGGTGACTGACCTGCTCCTGGTCCCCTCTCTTCTTGCCAGGCCCACAGCGGCTCCCTTTTCTCCTTGGGTGCTCGTGCTCGAAACACCTCTGAAGCCTAGTAAGCGTGTAAAGAAAGGGCTGTGGCCCTGGCTGGTGGCACAGTGGGTAAGGTGCAGCCCTGCAAACACATTGGGTTCGATTCCCAATCGGGGCACATAAGCAGGTTGCAAGCCAGGTCTCCAGCCATGGAGGCAGGTGAAAGGCAACCATACATTGATGTTTCTCTCCCCCTCTGCTTCTCTCCCTTCCCCTTTCTCTGGAAATAATAAATAAGATCTCTAAAAGAAAACAAAAGAAAGGGCTGTGGAAGGGTGAATGAATGAATGGTGAGCGTGGCCCATGCCTCCTTCTCGAAGAACGGACGGCCCCTAGGAGCGAACGCCTGGCCATCCCCAGGCTCCTGCTGGGGGAGTCCTTCGCCCCCGGAGCAGCCCCACCGCGGCAGCCTGAGATGGGCTGAGGCCTTCAGACGCCAGCGCCGCCCCAGGGCAGGGGAAGGGGGCCGGTGTGTGCACCAGTCTGTGCGGTGCATAGGCTATGGGGTGTGTCTCTGGTGTGTGCCGTGTGCAGGGTGTGTGTGGTACAGTGTGTGGTGTGGTGGGGGGGGCGGTGTATGTGGTGTGGGGTGTGTGTTGGTCTGGTGTCTGGTGTGTGTGGTGTGTGTGTGTGTGCGGTGTGCATGGTGTGTGTGTGTGGTGTGGTATGTGACATGTGGCGTGGGGAGTGCGGTATTACGCACCGTGTGTGAACCGCCTGCCTATCGCAGGCTGGCTGGGAACTTCCCTGTCCCGCTGGGGTCTGACGCCAGCACACCTGGGTGAGCCCCGACCTCTCCTCGGGTGTCTGTAGCTCCCCATCTGTCATCCGGGGAGCGGCCCTGCACACACAGGATCCCACACCCCTCACAGTGGACCAGTCAGAAGTCACACACTGCCCAGGACACAGGCTGCTTTAGAGATGAGCCCTCGCCGCCCTGGGGTGGCCGGTCACGGGGCTCCTCGGGCAGCAGGGGGCAGCAGGGGGCAGCAAGGGGCAGCAGGCCCCGAGCCTCCGCTGCAGCCAGCGCTGCGCATGGGCCGTGTGAGCTGGCTGAGGGCCCGGCCCCAGGTGGTCGGCCTGGGCTTCTTCCATCCTTCCCCTTAGTTCCTCTTTGGGGAGCTGGAGTTGGACCTTCGTCCATCCCCCTCCACGGCCGGGCTCCGGAGTCGCAGCTCAGCCCCCGGGCGTGCCGATGAGAATCGCGGGGGCCGCAGGCTCCAGCCTCCCAGCCTGGCTCTGCGCGATACCGTGATTGGGCTCATTAACCGGAGCCTGGGTTTCTGCGCTCATAAAAGCTGCGATAACACCTCTGTGGGTTTGTCGGGTGCTATAAATGTGTCCAAGCCCTTTCGCAGCCTTTGTTTCTCTTATCCTCCTGGCTTCCCGGTAAAACCAACAGGTGGGGACCGTTACTCCCAAGCTCCCCTCACGGCGAGTGAGGCCCGGAGACGCTGAGACAGCCCAGTCGACAGGCCGGGCGGAGCAGGGGCTGGAGGGGGCCTTGGCCTGGGCCGGCAGTAACGGCCCTTCTGTGCGCACGCAGCCCCCGCCCCAGCAGCAGCCCCGAACCTGGCCCCTGGTCCCGTTGGAGAGGCGCGGGGGGCTTGGTCTGGGTGGAGCGTTGAGACTGGGAACTGCCTGACCCCAGGGCCCTGGGCCGCTGCCCATCCACAGTGTCCCCTCCGGGCGTGTTGGGCCCTCCGGCCTGCTTCCTTCCTGCCCGGAGCACGTGATGCTGGGGAGGGGCGGCCGCCCACATCCGGGGCAGGCGCGTCAGGAGGAACAAGACTCGCCCTGTCACTTGCTGGGCGGATCTGTCCCTGAGTTGTGACAGGCACTTGTATCATTCCAGAGCCCGGTGGAATTGACCCCAGGGGCCAGGAGGAATTGACCCCAATGCGTGCGGGGGCTGGCACGCTGGGGCTGACCCCGTGGCGGGTCAGGTGAGGGGCGTCTGGAGTCTCAGAGTCACCCTTCCTTTAGTCCTCGGTGTCCAGCCTGCTGCAGCTGCCCAGGTTCTTTCAAAAGCTCATGTAACTGGTGGTCCCCCCCCCCAACACACTCCCATGGTCCCTGAGAAGGAGGCCCTGGGGGGTTCGTGAGCTTGTTCCAATTTCGGAGTTTTTAATATGCGATCAAGGGGTCCCTGCGTCTCGGCCAATCGATTCTCTCTGAGTGTGTCCGTGGGACTTGGGCATTTGCTGGGCAGGCTGCAGGGACATGCACGTTCCTGGCTCCCGGTCCCCTTTCCTTGACCAAGCTCCTGCTGTCAACGCTCGACAGTCACAGCGGATGCTCGTTTCCCAGCCCGTGTCCTCTCCATGCCTCTCCCCTTGCCGGCCCGCCTGGACCAGTCCTGGAGCCTGAAAGCCCAGCTCAGACCTCCGCTGCAAGGCCTCTCAGCCGCGATGGGTTCCACTCCAGCTTCTTGGGCACACACCATCCCCGTGTCTCACCACTCTTGCGGGGCAGTGCTGGGGGAACTGTGGGTACCTGGGCAGGGGCTCTGGGTCTCGTTCATCCAGGTGTTCCCAGTCCCAGCACAGAGTGGGCTCGGAGATGTTTGGGGGTTCACGTGTTCAGGGAACACATTCGGAGGCTTCCCTCCGCTCCAGCACGGCCTTTGGAGGTCTGCCACGTAAGCCCAGAATTCGCCTTCAGAGCAACACCCAGAAGCCCGGGCAGGCAGAGGAGGCCCAGGCCCAGGGTCCCCACGGGTGCCCACCCTTCTGCCCTCCCTGATTCTCCCCTGGCAGCCAGCACCCTCTGCAGAAACATGATGACACCCACCTATGGGTGGGCCTGGCGGCAACTTTATGACCAGCCCCAGGGCCGTGTCTTTGGTCCTGCCCGGAGCCCTTCTCCTGCGGTGTCGGCAGATTTTGTAAGGGAGGGGTCCCCTCAGCATTTCCTTTTCCTGTCCATTCTCCATTCTTTCCCCAGAGGCCTGCCCCCATGGGGGAGCTCCTCCCAGAACACTCAAGTGCTTTTGTGTGGGCTGGGCCACTCCGCCCATGTGAGTGATCCCAAGGGGACCCTATAGCCCGGGATTGCTCACAGGAAGGGAGGACTTGGCCTCAGCTTGGTGAATGGAGCCCCCCAACCCCTAGGCTGGCACACCCCAGCCAGTGCCGGGCAATGGCGATTTCCAGAGCCCGGAGTCTGAATCACAGAGTGCCCTTTGCCATCCTCATCCCTGGTGTTCCCTTCTTGTGTCCCTCGTACCGGGAGGGCCTCAAATGTTAGAGCAGGACAGGTCTAGAAGAAACCCACGGCTCAGTCTTTTGTTCCTTGGGGCTGTGTGCCAGCCCTGGCCCCGGGGATACGCAGCCACTATTTACCACGTGTTTGCCGAGCACCAGCGGCGCAGACCCTGGTCTGGCACGGCCGTAGCCCAGAGAAGGAGGATAAAAAAAATGCTATTGGAATGCAAAGTGAAGAGCAGTTGTAGGGGGATTGGGAAATGCCTCCCCGAGGAGGTGACATTGCAGTTGGGCTTTGCTAGGTGAGTAGGAGTTGGCTGGGTGACTGAGGCCAGGAGCCTCGTGGAGGAACCGGTGTTTCCAGAGACGGGGGTATGTGGGGACATGACCGGCAGGTCCTCTTCCTATGGCATTAGCCAATTCTACCAGGGAAAGAACGTTCTCTTAGGGATTTTTCTTTCCTCTTTCCTTTTCTCCACTTCTTCTTCCTCCCCAGCCTCAGTTAGGGCCCTCAGGAGAGAGGAAAGGGAGGGTGGCTCTGTGCCCTGCTCAGTCTGTCTCCTGCATCCCTCCCTTTATTTTATTTTCTTAGGCTTTGGGGACTCGTGGGGGCTTTAAGCCGCTGGGATGAGTGCAGAAGTCAGGAGGGTTTTCGGTGGGATTTCTCAACCACAGGCCACCGGCTTGGAGGCCATCCAGCTGGTAAAGCTGATGTTGCAACAAGATTTCAGGATGCCCTCCGGAAACAGGCTCCCAGGTCGGCAGGTGGAACTTGGATCCAGGCCCACGGGTCTGTGCCATTCGGTTCCAGGGGTGTTCTAACTGCCCCCTTCCCCAGATCCCCTTTGGGGGTCCTGCCTCTTCACTCTCTCAAGAAGGGGAGGAGCAGCCTTTTCTGCAGCCCCCGCCCCTCCGCCTTACACCTTAGCCAGGATCAGGCCCCCTCTTCAGAGCAGCTGGCCTCTGGCAAAGTTCTAGAGGCTGCTGGAAATAGAAACTTGCAGGACTCGCTGGAAATTGTGAAATGCAAACACCGTTATCTTTCTTTCACTGAAGAGTGCCTAGGAGTGGAGTAAACAAGTGACCTCTCCCGGTGGGGATGCAATTAGCACTGGGCCTGTAAACAGGGCCCCCCCCCGATAGTGAACATGAAGGGTCCCAAGGATCACCCAGGTCTGAGCAGCCCCTACAAATGCAATGCTGCAGAAAGGTATAATTTTGACTTTTCCAGTAGCCCCATTGGAAAATGCAAAAAGAAACAGGTGAGGTGAATGTTACCAATTATGATTCATTGAACCCACTGGGTCCCAGATGGTACCAATTTTCATTTCACAGGGAATCAGGATAGAAAAATTGTTCGTGAGATCCTTCACATTAGGTTTTCAAATAAAGTCGTCAAAATGCAGTGTGTACCTTACTGTTAGGGCACGTGTACGAATTCAGGACGGGTAATTACTGTATGGGACAAATCTAGTTTAGAGGTGGAGAAACTGAGGCAGCGGGCGGGGCCGGGCCGGGGCGGGGGCGGGGTCTCCAGCTCTGGGCCGCCTGCCCCGCTGCGACCTCTAGCGTCCGCCAGCCGCACTGCAGCCTGAGCCGCCCCAGGCCCCGGGACCGGACCCGCTGCCCGGCCCGCGGGGCCGCCGGGGGCGGGGGGCCTCCAGGAGAGCTAAAGCGAGGTCCCCCATTAACGGTTTCGGCAAACACTCAGGCCAGCCTGACGAGTCGCTGGGGTGCGTGGGGCGCTGTAGTTGGCATTTTAAAGTCCTCACCATTCAGTTCCTCCATGGAACAGCCCCGTCCCCCCTGCCCCATTCCACTCAGTGGTGTTAAGCATTTCTTAGGAGTGTTTCTCCAAAATCAAATGTATCTCTTTTGTCTCCGGACACATCACCGAGTGTCTCCCGGCCCTCCTAGACGTGCTGCCTGGCCTTCAGCCACCTCCCCGGGCTCGGGTCGATGGTAGAGCTCTGTGGTCAAGTCCAAGATGGACTAGTGTTCCCGGTCCAGCTCCAGGAGCGGTGGGACCCTGGCAAGTCCCCTGGCACCCCACCTCAGGGTCACCATGTGCCCAGCGCCGGCGCAGTGCGCGGCCGGGCCCCAGGACTCGGTCAGCTGCCGCTGCCGTCAGTGTTGCTGCTGTTGGCCCTTCGCTGCTAACAGGGACCAGTGTGAGTCCCTGACCTCTGTGCTTGGGCCCGGCCAGGGCTTGCAGGACCCTGCCCCATGCCTCTGACCTGCCGAAACAGCCAGGGTGGTTGTGGATAGTCCGTGTTAAACAGCTGGTGTCATTACACCGCTCAGGGCGCCTTCGAGATTTTCAAAGACCATCAACAACGGGATTATTTCGTTCTCTGTGACTGTACTTTATCATGTTTTTGATGACGAAAGATAGCAGCAGGTGACAGGGTGGCCCGTGTTTGGTGGAGGACCCTAAATGTAGTTTCTCGTTCTTGGCAGGGCACACAAGGGTGGCTCAGTTTCTCCCGAGAAAGATCCTCCGGGGCTGTGGATTGAGGCGGGCCGGCCCCTGGCTGGCGAGGGCAGGGGAGCAGGCTGAGGGCTGTGTCCCCCGTGCAGGCAGGAGGGTTGCTGAGGGGCCACCCCATCCACACGCCACTTGCCCGACACAGCCCCTGCCCGCCAGGCTGCTAGGGAGTCCGGGCAGCGCAGTCGGGCGTGTGCCGGGGGAGGAAAGCACACGGGGCTGGTACGGGATGCCTCCTCCCCGCCGGCCCCTGCAGGGGCTGAGACCACGGTGTCCCCGGTGTCCCTGGTGTTCCCAGCAGAGTTTCGCCCGCAGGTGCTGTGCGAGCACCATGGGCAAGCAGAACAGCAAGCTGCGGCCGGAGGTGCTGCAGGACCTGCGGGAGAACACGGAGTTCACGGACCACGAGCTGCAGGAGTGGTACAAGGGCTTCCTCAAGGACTGCCCCACCGGCCACCTGACCGTGGACGAGTTCAAGAAGATCTACGCCAACTTCTTCCCCTACGGCGATGCCTCCAAGTTTGCGGAGCACGTCTTCCGCACCTTCGACACCAACGGCGACGGCACCATCGACTTCCGGGAGTTCATCATCGCGCTGAGCGTCACCTCCCGGGGCAAGCTGGAGCAGAAGCTCAAGTGGGCCTTCAGCATGTACGACCTGGACGGCAACGGCTACATCAGCCGCGGAGAGATGCTGGAGATCGTGCAGGTGGGCTGCGGCGGGGGCGGGCGGGCGGGCGGGGCTGCGCCAACCCAGGGCTCCGGGCCCAGCGGCGCCCAGTCATCCAGGTTGCCGAGGGCCCCTCCCCCGGCCTCTCCTGGAGGTGAGCAGCTGTCACCTGGAGGGGGGTCCTTGCCCGCAGTGAGGTTGAGGGTCACTTGCCAGCCATTGGCCTGACTTGAACACTTTGATCAGCTTTGCTTCGCATTCCACAAAATCTGAGGCTCAGAGAGATTTCCTGAGAATGAACAGATCTGGGAATGACCGTAACAGAGGGGACCTTTGACACTTGCAGAGGCCCCTGCCCAGGCCTTTGTGAGGCCCTGGATTTGAAAGTGCCACAGACAGCTTGCGATGTCCCCCGTGTGTGAGTTGTAAAGTGAAACGCAAGCCCACCCACGAGGGGGAACAGCTGGACTCAGGCCCCGGTGGGACCTCTCGCTGCCTTCACGCCGGTCAACGGCCGGGGCAGGTGAGCTGTCTTCCAGAAGGAAACCAAGCGCCCCTCACCTGCTGGCCGGGGCGCCCAGTTGCTACACCTTTTCTGTTTTGCGTACCTCCAAGCCCACCAGAGACCAGGATGGGTCTTGGCTTTGCTCCGCCCTGGGGCAGGTGCCAGCCCAGCCCCAGGACACCCTGGGCCAGCGAGGACAGGGCACGCTGACTGCTGCCCAAGCAGGGACACTAACAGGAGACAGCGAGGAAGGGAGGGACAGTAGATTCTAGAAACTTCCCTCAGGGCGATTCTGCTTGGTGTTTGGGTTTTTTGATGCCCTGCTTTGAGCACCCCCAGACTTCCGCAGTTCCAGGCGTGAGGGAGCTGGTCAAGCCTTTCCCACTCGGAGTGCAGGGCACTCCTCCTGGCACTTTCTCTCATGCACACACGCGCGTGCACACACACACACACACACACACACATGCCCTAAGGAGACGGCTCTGCGTGCCCAGGCAGTGTGTGCCGTTCTCCCCGGGTTTTCAGGGCCTATTGAGGCCTAGCAATCACCCTGCGAAGGGCTCACGGCGAGTGAGCAGCTTGGTCTGCAAGAGGCAGGCCTGCAGCCCCCCGTCGAGTGGTGGGGGACCTTCCTCAGCTGGGGAAGCATCCCACCTCTCCCTGCCGCGTGGGCTGGACAGAAGCTGCCCCATATACCCCAGAATGTTCTGGAACTTCTGAGCACGTGCTTCCCTGCGCCCCTTTGCAGGCCATTTACAAAATGGTGTCCTCCGTGATGAAGATGCCTGAGGACGAGTCCACCCCGGAGAAACGGACAGACAAGATCTTCCGGCAGATGGACACCAACAATGATGGTAGGATGCTGGGTGTCTGTGTCCGCGTAGCGCCGCAGGGAGCAAAGATGCGTCTGGGACCCTGGCTTCCCCTTCTGCAGCTGTTGGGGCCTCCCCCGCCCAACCCTCTGATGTGCGGGGAAAGGGCTTCTAAACCGGGACCCAGGAGTCCTGGGGACGTGGCCATGTGCTGGTGCCTGGGCCCTGGAGTGGGGCTGGGCGTCAGAAGGGCCTCCACCTGAGCGTCTGGGGAGTGGCAGCTGCAGTCCCACCAGCCGAAGGAGAGAGACAAAGGCCAGGAACCCTTCTGCACCAGCAAAGGGTCCCCGAACTTCTCTCCTTGGGGAGGGGTGGCTGTCCCCTCCCCTCTCACTCCACGCCTGCCCCCTGCTGGGGGCACACAGGAGGGGCACCCCTCGCCGCAGCACTGCGGGAGGTCCCTGCGGACTGGCTGTGTGGGTCCTCTGCTGCCTGGCCCGGGTCTGGCCGACCCCTCTAGTGCTTCCTGCCTGTGAACCCCCCAGGGGCCCTCCCAGGCAGTGAGCCATGGCCGCACCTGCTTGTGGAGCCCCTGAGGCAGGGGATTTGGGATTGGGCCCCGCCTCCACCTTGTGCCGGGCTCCCTCCGCTGCCCCCCAGCTGCAGAGCGTCCGCACAGGTGGGTCATCAGCCCCTCGAGCATAAGCCACAGCACAGAGTCCTGCGCCCCAGCACAGGGATGCTGGGGAGGACACGTGCGTCATCAGCATGGCTTCCTCTGAACTTGAGTTTCTACAGCACCTTAGTTTTAAAAACCTCAGCAGGGTCAGTCCAGCTCCTGCCTCCCTCCCGGGCGGATGGTGGGGAAGCCGAGTGTGACTCCCCCAGCCAGCCTGTGCCCTGGGCAGCCTCGCGCCCCATCAGCCTGGAGTAGTTGTGGGTTAGTGGCCGAGACCCTGGGGAAGTCACGTTCTTAAGCGGTGTGTGCAGGGGGTAGATTCTGAAAGGGCTTCCATGGTCCACCTGCCACAGCAGCTGCCATGCTGGGCGTGTCTGTAGGTGGCTCACAGTGGACAGTGAAAGCCAAGAGGGTCTTTCCAAAGAAGCCCACAAAGCAGGTGGGGCCTGGACATCATCCAGCCTCACAAAGGCTCAAGACCGGAATGGAGCGGGCGGCCCTGACCTGGGGGCTGTCCCCGTGCTCCGAAGGACAGTGAACAGCGAGCCCTGGCTAACTCCCATGTCCTGCCCTCTCCCCACAGGCAAACTGTCCCTGGAAGAATTCATTAAAGGTGCCAAGAGTGACCCCTCCATCGTCCGGTTGTTACAGTGCGACCCCAGCAGCGCCAGTCAGTTCTAAGGGGCCCAGCGTCTGGACAGTGACAGAAACACAGGCTTGTCCCACCGATTAAGCTTTGCTCCTCCATCATTCCTGCTCCCCCAGGCCGGGCCAGGTGACATGGCACCTGCCCGGCCCAGTGGCTGCGCCTCCCTCCTCCGCCTGGTCTCCCCCCGGCCCTGTCCCATCCAGGGTGACTTCCAGGGACGAGTACCCGCAGGGCTCCGTGTCCTCACTTCCGGGGCACCTCCCTGCCCGCAGGGAGCCCAGAGGACACCACTGAGGACACTGGTGGGACTTGCTAAGATGGCACTAAGGCCGGCTAATTTATTCTGCGATTGCAGGCGACTCCGTGGTTAGGTGAGGACAAGAACGGAGGAAGAGTAGACGGCAAGCCTTCCCCGTGCATGGCACCACCAGCTCGTTCGTCTTCTCTGACCAAAGCCACCCACACGTCTGTGCTGCGGTCTCCTCCCCGTGGGTGTCTAAGTTATACGTATGGTGATGTGAAGTGTCACGTGTAGGTCCTGTACTTCATGCCCCGATCGCCTCTGACGTGTGGCCCCCTCGCGGCCTGTGACCCCTCCGAGCCTGGTTCTTTTGTGGTATTTATGCCCTCAGCCTGCCCCTTTCAAAAGGAAGTGCATGCGGGCCCATTGCCGTCCACGTGGTCAATGCGCCATCTGTGTAAGGTCTGTCCTGTCGACGGCCCGGCATTTCCTGTATTAAAACGATCCAATAAATGGAATTCTCTGACTCGTCTGTTGGCCTCTGAGAACCCCGTTCTGCTGCATGGCCCCCGACGCTCTCGGTGAGGGGGCGCCCTCCTATCTCCTGAGTCATCACTGCACCTGTAAATCGAACCTGCCTCACGCCAGGAAGTACTGGCGGAAACCAAGATGACTGTTCTCGGCAGGTTGGACGGAGGCACCTCTGCTTCCCGCCTGCCCCCGCCCTGTTGTTTAGTTGACAAGGTGGCAGGACCACATGCACCAGGACAGAGGGGGTGCCGGGGCCCCCAGCTCGGACCCTGGGGGCAAAATCCCAGCGGAAGGTGCTCCAGCCATGCGGACGTTTCCCCAAGGCAGCCGGCTGTAGTTTTGGCTGATGCAGCAGCTCGGGGACCCCCGCCCTCAGCCCTCAGTCAGCTGTTGTCTGCACGGCTGTCTTCGTGGCCCCCCCACACGACTGTCCCCCTCCTGGGCAGCACGGACATGTGGGAGCCTTCCACGGGCAGGAAGAGAAGCAGCCCTGTCTTCTGTTCCTCCTTGAGAATGACTTTCTAGAAGTTTCTCTGCTCAGCAGTCTCACTTCTCACTGGCCAAAATCCTGGCCGGCCAGGCCTTGGCCAGGGGCGTGAGGTGACTGTGACTGGCTTGGTCTAGATGAAGACCCCCCCTACTCTACACACACAGGGTGTGGCACGGGGGTGGTGAGCAGCATAGGGCCTGGGTCCCAGGTGGGCACCGACAGTGTCTGTCACTCATGCCCATAGGCCAGGCGGGGCCTCCGCTGTGGAGGTGGGTGGGCCAGGCCTGGGGCCGAGCCTGCAGCTGGGACCCCGTCTCTCGCAGCTGTCGGAGAGGGTTGCTCTTTGTTGGTTTTAGTCAAGTCATCTTACTGTTTTGAGACCTCATGCCTCTGAAAAGAAATGCTGAGAGCCCTGGCTGGTGGCTCAGTGGATAAGGCGCCAGCCTGCGAACCCAAAGGTCACTGGATCGATTCCCAGTCAGGACACATAACCAGGCTGCAAGCCAGGTCCCCAGCTGGAGGCAGGTGAAAGCCAACCATGCATGGATGTTTCTCTCCCTTCCTCCCTCCCTCCCTGCCCTTGTCTCTAAAAATAATAATAAAATCTTTAAAAGGAAATGCTTGGGGGATAGAGGGGGTGGGGAGGGGGACAGAGGGGAAATAAAAAGGGGATGGATGTAATACAACAACAATAAAATTTTTTAAAAAAAAAAACTGCAATAAGAAAAAAAAGAAAAAAGAAAATGCGGAGCCCACGTGGGAGTAAGTGCCTTCCGAGCCAGCACCACCAGGAGCTGATTGATTGGCAGCGACGCCCCTAAGTGCCCCCAGGCACCACCTGGTGGGCGGCTGGGCGGGGGAGGCCAGGTGGCCTGGGGGTGGATCCCGTTTGCCACCAGGAGGCAAGATGGTGCCTTGGGCAACTCCACCTGGAGGGAGAACCTCCCTCCCGCGGAAGGGCTGGAGTTTCACCAAACGGAACTGGCCGCGGTTGACGGGGCAGTGCTTGCTGGCGGCCAGCAGTGCTTCCACGGGGATGTTGCCCAGCGGACTGGGACGGGTGACCCAGTGTGGGTCCCCAGGGGGACACGTCTCTGCGGTGGGGGATGTTGGAGACACAGCGGTGAAGTGGCGAGGGGAGCCTGAGCCTGGATGGAGGGGTGCTGATGGCGTGAACGTTCTGGAGGGTGGGCCAGGGGCCTGCGGCAGCGGCCTGGGAAAGGGGGGCCCATGGTGGGGCTCTGCTCTCCGTCACCCGTGAGCCCCTTCCCGCAGCTTCTGGGACTGAGCTGGGGGTGGGCCTCCCTGGGGCCCAGACTGAGGGAGGGCCGTCTCCGAGGGCCCGTCAGGCCACCTGCCACTGAGCCCACCTGGCCAGGGCCAGAGGAGCCGGGTGGCGCACACGGTCCCCCCACTGCAGTCCACGGACACCAGGTCCATCAACAAGGGCCTTCGTGGTGCACGGGCTCCACCTGCAGGCGGCAGGGAAGCGAGGAAGCAGGACAGGAAGGGACCTGCCCAAGACCCGCCCCTGCGACAGGGTCCTCAGGGCCCCTCAGGGCTCCTCGTCCCGCGCGTCAGTGGCAGAGTCAGGACCAGCGAGGTCATCTGACCCCCCCGCCCTCCACGGCACCCCTCCCGCTGGTGTGTGCGTGTTGTGTGTCTGCGTGTCTGTGTGCCCCTGTGTGTGAGGAGGGGCCGTGGGCAGTCCCGCTGGATCTGCGACTCGGCTCTGTGGGACGGGCCCAGCGTGGAGTGTGTCCGTCTGTGGGCGTCACAGACGCACATCCAGGCAGCGTCAGGGGTCCAGATGCTGGCCTGGGTCCCTTGTCAGGGGGGTGGCTCCTGGGGACAAGTGTGAGGCTGCGATGAGTGGCAGCCCCTGAGGCTGGATCCAGGTGGGGGCGTGGGAAACCGCAGCCACCTGCGCCCCAGGCTCCTGCTGCAGGACCGCCCTGCCCGGAACTGCGCCTCCCCCACAGCCAGGCCATTCTGTTTAAAATTACCCTGTAATTGAAGGGATAGGCTGACGCTGGGCGACAAGAGGTTTCAGGTGTACAATTCTGTAGCATCGCCTGTGTGGTCACCACCCCAAGTCCCCTTCCACCACCATCTATCCCCCTTTGCCTTCTCCCTCCCCCACCCCCTTTCACATGCCAGTCGGTCCCTAAGGCCACCTGCAGGCGTCCCTTGCTCGTGGGGGCTGCCCCCGCCCCCTGCAAACCCCCTTCTCTCCCGCGGGCCCCTCCCCAGGGCCAGCGCCAGGTGTGGCTTAGAGCCCGCGGCTCCGTGAGGACTGAGGAGCAGAGGACGCCCAGCCCCCGACGCCTGGAGACCAGCCGCCCTGTGGGACCTGGCACCCACGTCCCCACTCATCTCTATGACCCCAGGCGAGGCCTTCGGTCCCACCAGTGAGACAGGCCCCGGAGAGCCGGGAGGCTGACCTAGACCTTTGGTGCCGGCTGGCAGAGGGGACACAGGCCCCCCAGTGGCAAGTACTGGGGGTGGCTGCCGGCGCTTCTCCAGGGGCCGAGCCGGGACCAGCGCCCTGCCGGGTGGCCCAGGGTGGGCAGCGTGCAGACGGAGCGGCGCAGAGGTGGGGCGGGCAGCACTGGCACCGGTGGGTGGAGATGCAGGGCTGGACCCCGGCTTCAGGGCCTCGGGGTGGGGGCGGGTGCAGCACCTCTGCTTCCCGCAGCCGGGCGGGCAGTGAGCGGAGCAGGGCTGCAGGGGCCCCGAGAGCCAATGGATGGGGGTTGCTGGGCATCACCCACCCCGACAGCAGGGGCGGCAGCAAGGCAGGCTGCGCCCACTGTGCCCCCCAGGGCCGTGTGGGTGTCCAGGAAGGCTGCGCCACCAGGGGCCCCACCTTCAGGCCCTGAGTGCCCCCCAGGTCAGGCCCTGCACCGCCTGGGCCCGGCTGCACCCCGGCACCCACAGCCATATCCCTGAGTGACCTGGGCCTGAATTCCAAAGGCGGCTCCTGCCGGGGTCCCACTGGACAGGTGGGGAGACCAGCAGGAGCACCTAACTTTTCATGGGCCACAGAGGGTCCCGCATCTGAGGCTGGGCTCCTGGCACCCTGGACTCGGAGCGCCCGGTTAAGTGTGAATTTCAGACAAGTAATCGTGTGTCTCATGCGATCCTTCACATGTGCTTGTCTGGCAGCACTGCTTGTCCAAACGGGGAGCTGAGCCTGCACGGCCCCGGGGGGCCAGGAGCTGCAGGGGCGGCTCCCAGGCGGCCACCCCAGGGTCAGGGCCAGTGGCCCCCTGGCTGGAGCGCCCCTGGCACCTGAAGACTCTGCGCCTCAGTCCAGGTGCCGCCCCCAAAGCTCGGCTGCTTGGAGGCCCTCAGACCCCCAGCCCAGGCCTTGAGAGAGCAGGTGGCCAGAGGCCCTGACGCTGCCTCGGAAAACCCCAGGTGGAACCAGGGGAGAACTTCTGTGCCGGGCATGGCTGAGCAGTGGGAGGGCGGCTGCAGGGAGGCGCCCATACCACCTGCCCCCCTACAGGTGTCAGCCGCTCGGCATTCCAGCTGCTGCCGCCTCCAGTGGCTGCCGTCCCGGCCCCCCCCGGCCCCAGGTGAGCAACCAGCAGCAACTCACACTGTGGAAGCAGAGGCCACCAGGGCGTCACAGCCCCGCCAGGGGCAATAGCAGTGTCCACTGGCCACCAGGGCCAAACGTCCCGGTGGGGACGGGGGACAGGAGGCACATCCTGGTGGGAACCTGTCCGCGCTCAGGACCCTCCCTCCACAAGTGCCCCAAAAACGGACACACACACACAGGTTTGACACAAAAGTAAAAAGATTTTTTTTTTAAGATTTTATTTCATTATTTTTTAGAAAGAGGGGAAGGGAGGGAGGCAGAGACGGGGAGAGAGACATCCATGTGTGGTTGCTTTTCACCTGCCTCCAGCTACAGACCTGGCTGGAGACCTGGCTTGCAACCTGGTTATGTGCCCTGGATGGGAATCGAACCTGCGACCTTTGGGTTCACAGGCCGGCGCCTTATCCACTGTGCTACCAGCCAGGGCTCTAAAAAGATATTTTTAACGTAGGCATTTATTCGAGATGTCCTGAAGAGGTTTGGGGACTCATGTGTTCATGAATCACTTTCATGACAAAAATACACTTCTCTGCAGTCGGAAGTGCCCTGGCTGTGCTGGGTCTCGGGGACCCTACAGCCTGCAGGGCCCACCTTTCAGGGGCTGAGAGGGGCAGGGACCCAGGGGGACAGGACGGTGCTGGATTTCAGAAGGTGCCAAGAGCCATGAAGAAACAGACATAGGGGATGTGACGAGGGAGTGATGGGGACCTCCGATGCTGCAGAGTGCGCACAGTCGCAGGTGCTGTGGGTCAGAGAGCCCAGGCGGGTTCCTGGGGCTCCACCCGGGGGACCCTGACCCTGCTCAGGAGGTGCTGGCAGAATCCCCTCCTTATGGGACCGCTCCCTCCCAGGGGCCCCGAAACCTTGGCCGTGGCCCTTTCATCCAGCCTCAACTGGTGACCTTTGCCCCCTGGCTGACCCGGGACGGCCGCTAGGATTCTTCTATGACCTGTCTTACTGTTGTGGCCTGCCTTAGCTCTGCGGCCTGTTGCTGCATGGTACCCCGCAGCGCTGGGTGGGGACCTTCGCAGACACTCACCAGCAGGGTCAGGGAAGGCTCTCCAAGAGCTCATATTCAAACACACGCTTGGCTGTTGAGACAGAACTGGCCCCATGGGGAACTGGGGAAGCCACCCCCACAGGACAGCAAGTTCCCCCAGGGCAGGGACAGCAGGCTGGCTGGAGAGTGGGGCAAGGCAGGGCAAGTGGGCAAAGGGCCCTTGGGTGGGCACCAGAATGGCATGACTGCTTTATGTATTTATTTATTCATTTATTTTTAAAGACTTCATTCATTATTTTAAGAGAAGGGCAAGAAGGGAGGAAGAAAGGGAGAGGAACATCAATGTATGGTTGCCTTTCACCTGCCTCCAGCTGGGGACTCGGCTGGAGACCTGACTTGCAACCTGGGTATGTGCCCTGGCTGGGAATCGAACCAGCGACCTTTGGGTTCACAGTCTGGCACCTTATCCACTGTGCCACCAGCCAGGGCTTTCTAAAGATCACGCTGTGATTTGACACTTGAAATCATATCAGAGATGTGTCTTGGGAGCACAGGTAGGATTTAGGCAGATGAAGAGGGTGAGAAATGTGCTCAGGTGGCCCAGATGCAGAAGACATGAAGACCAGAGACCAGAGCGCTTGCCAGGAAGAGACCTGTGAGTGACAGGACAGGGCAGAGGGACAGGAGACCCTCCACAGAGGAACCAGACAAGGGAACAGAAGACCCAGATGGAGCAGAGGGTACATGGGATAGGGGGAGGGGCAGGGAACTGGGGACAGGGGACCCTGGAAGGGGCAGGTATAGAGACCCTCCATGGAGGGGCAGGGTAGGGGGACAGGAGACTCTCAGTGGAGGGGCTGTGCAGGGGTGACATGGATCCTCCACTCAGGGGTAGGGCAGGGGCTACTCCATGGAGGGACAGCTGACAGGTACTGCTTCCTCCATGGGGGACCCCCTTGTTTCCCTTTTCCTGCTTCTGTGTAGCATCTCCTGTCCGCCCTCTCCCCACTGCTCCCAGGGTCCTCTTTCCCCATTGCTCTGTCCCTCCTATTGTCCCCTGTCCCCTTTGCTTCGCTCCATCTGGGTCTTCTGTTTCCCCTGTCCCACTTCCTCTGTGGAGGGTCCCCTGTCCCCTCTTCAGAGAGGGTCTTCTGCTCCCCTGCCCTGTCCCCCTCACTCACAGCGGCGAGAGGCAGCTGCTCTGGTCAGCGGCTGCACCCCTCGCGCATCCTGGCTGTGTGTCCACTCTGTGCGGGAAGCCCACCTCACCCCCTTCCCCTGCCCAAGTGGGTGATGTCCATCCGGCCTGTTGTTGGATTTTTAAGACATGGAACATCTGACCATTTAGTCAGGGACACGGACCCTTTTCCCTTGTATTGTCAAATTTAAAAATGAGCCCTGGCTGGTGGTACAGTGGATGAGGTGCCAGCCTGTGAACCCAAAGGTCGCTGGTTCGATTCCCAGCCAGGGCACAGAACCAGGTCTGTAGCTGGAGGCAGGTGAAAGGCAACCATACATGGATGTTTCTCTCTCTCTCTTCCTCTCTCCCTTCCCCTCTCTCTAAAAATAATAAATAAAATCTTTTTTTTTAAAATATGACAACATGGTTTCAAGCAGGAGCCTAAAGAAAAGTCTTCCTTTGGTCGGCCGGCCATTTCAGAGCAGGAAAAGTAATGGCCAATTAATGGGAAACATCTAAGGAAAGAACGAAAAAGGAGAAGTTAGAAAAAAAGGAAAAGAAGAACTGATAAAAGCCTTGAGGAGAGACCAGCGCACCTGACTACATAGTCAGATGTCACATGTTTTAACAATTCTTGCAGCTCACCGGGTGAAAATTGCAGATCGGAATCTACCTGCTTTGGAGACACACCTGGAACACCATTTCCAAAGTCAAGTCACAGGGTGGGCCCCAGGGGGCGGGGCTGGTCAGGTAGAAGAGGGACCTCGGCAAATAAAGGGTGACGGAAGAGACAGGTGGGAACACACACTATATATACTATTCCTGATACCTGTATAATTTAATTGACCGGTGTGATACCAATAAAGTCAATTAACAATAGGTAACATGTGCAGCCTTCATGAATGGGATGAATACGCCTTTAAAAGAGATCGTGTTAGCCCTGGCTGGTAGCACAGTGGATAAGGCGCCGGCCTGTGAACCCAAAGGTCACAGGTTCGATTCCCAGCCAGGGCACATAACCAGGTTGCAAGCCAGGTCTCCAGTCAGGTCTGTGGCTGGAGGCAGGTGAAACGCAACCATACGTTGAAAAAAAAAAAGAGAGAGACCGTGTTGAGCAGTGCCCAGCCCACAGTAGGCTTCTAATTCAATCCAATGAGATTCTCTAGTGATTCTTCTGGTATATATAATAATGGTAAATATTTATTGCTGAATCCCTCAATGCCTATGGTATTGTAGGTGTCGACCATACACTTATCTAACCCTCATTATAGCTGAGGAGGAGCTATTGTTGCCCTACTTGAAACATCAGAGAACAGTGAGGGCAGGACCAGCTTGTCACAAGACAGAAGACTAAGATGTGAGCAGATTCAGTGTGGCTGCTGAACCCCACCCCCGCTTCTAACCAGTGTTTACTGATTCTCAGGTCATAAGACCCTCAACCTTACTGTTCATCAGGGAGTAACAGGGGCCAGAGCATAAGTCCCCTGGAAATAGAACAACCTCCACAATCCTTGATTTGGGGAAGGAAGGAGTGGCTGATAGGGCATTTAAGATACATTGCAAGTTAATAGCCATGCCTTCCTAAAGGGAAGAAAGATGCTACCCAGGGCTCATTGTGTACTTGACTGAAAATGCTCAGGGACTCCCAACTTAGCCTGGGGAACTCATATTGTGTGGATATCTGCGTATCGCTGAGAATTTCTGCCCTGACTAAAAACGGCAGCCGAAAGAAGGTAAAAGATATGGGGAACTGGCAAAAACGGTGGGCACTATCGCCCCATAGGAAGGGCCAGATATGAGGTCACACGGAAGTTCCAGACCTATCATTTAAATGAGGGTGGGCTGGGGAAAAAAAAAGAAGCCATGAGGTCTGGAGTAAGAGGGGTAAAAAGGAACCAGGAAGTCTGGAGTGAGCGAGGGAGGAGGTCTGAAAGCCAGGAGTCTAGTGAGTGGCCGGAGTTGGCAATGCAGCGGGGGACCTGCCCAGCCACCCGTGTTTGAGTCTGCCTGGGGAAGGTGGCAGCAGAGCTGATGGAGCTGTGGGAGACCTGCCAGCCACCCGGATTTGTGAGGCTGAACCATGACCAAAAATGCTCATCTGCAGGCTTCTGCTTTCCTGAAAGATGGTACCTTGGGGTGGCACATTCTGAAACTGGCCTGGTCTGGCAAAAGGAGGCAGCACTAAATGTTTTGGGGTTGCTCTTAAAGAGAGTGGGAATTGATGGCAGAAATCTGCCATTATTCTAAATCTGTATAAGCTTGAAATAAACCACCTCTTTCCTTCTTCACCAAAAAAAAAGAGAGAGACCGTGTCAGGGACTTTTTCGGGGATCACTTTGTAAGTCCTGTGAATGTCTAACCACGATGCTGCACACCTAACACGAATATTGAATGTCAACACTAGCTTAAGGTTTTAGAAAAGTGATTGAAAACATAAAAATGAATGAAATAACAGAAATAAAAGTTAAAATAGATAAAAAATGTAACCCAGAGTGATCTTTTAAAAATGCAAACCAGATTATGCCCTTCTCATGTCTGAAGTCTTCCTGGCTCAGCAGCAGTCGGCTGTGCAGACACTCACTGTTGGGATGGGTGACACCGCTGGCAGAGGGTCACCTTCTCCAGGGGCCTCCGTCGCTGCTCTGGTGGCATCTGGCAGTGATTCGGGCGGGACTGTGCTAAGCATTCGCTTTGGCTGCTTAGCTCTCATGTGGGAGAAGACATAGAAAACACACACTTTATTTTTTTTAAAGCCTTAATAGTTCTGGTAGCATTGTCAACCACCCAAGAAACCTCCATGCGCCCCTGTCTCCATCCTCCCCAGCACCCCGCCAGCCTGGCTCACCCAGCCCTGGGGACAGAAGGCCCAGCAGCGGGTCAGCGTGCATCTGGTCGGTTGTCTGAACAGACCTGCAGCTCTCTGGCAGGAACTGGAGGGAGGCATCTGCTAGCGTCAGGCATGCACAAGGGGACTCACCTTTTCCCAACACAGGGACAGGATGGCAGCTGCGTGACCCCAACCAGGCTCTCGCTCCCTCACCGCATTCCCGGGGTCCCAGGAGTCGCCCACCCCAGGAAGCAGCTCCTGGGTCTCTGAGAACCCAGGATCCTCTGCAGGGCTCTTCAGTTCACCCTCTGATCTCAGGCTACAGCCCTGGACACCTCCGGTCCTGGGATGTGGCCTGTTTGGACTTCGCGGTTCCACTTTTACCAAGAAAGCCAGGTCAGGTCTAGGTCCCTTGTACACTTGCTGCCGCTGCTGTGGGAACAGTGTGGAAGTTCCGTCAGAAACACACGCACATGTGCACATGCACACGCGCACAGAGGCAGCCCAAATGAAGAGGCAAAGAAACATTCCCCAAATGAAAGAACAGAAGAAATCTAAAGAAGACAAAACTAATGAAGTGGAGGCGGGCGCTCTACCAGATATGAGTCCAAAACAACAGTTACAAAGATGCTCAGGGAGCTGGGGGAGGAAGGATGACGTGGGCGAGGACTTCAGCAGGGATCGTAAACGTGGAAAAGGATGTAGAAACAACAAAGGAAGCCCGTCAGAAGCGAGGGGCAGAATGCCTGACATGAATACAGTGGAAGAAATCACTGGTTGCTGGGAGGCCACAGAGGGTTGAGTCAGCGATTCGGAAGGCAAGGTAGCAGGAAACGCCCAATCAGAACGGAAACATGAATTTTAAAAAATGAGGATAGCCCTGGCTGGTAGCACAGTGGATAAGGCGCCAGCCTGTGAATCCAAAGGTCGCAGGTTCGATTCCCAGCCAGGGCACGTAACCAGGTTGCAAGCCAGGTCTCCAGTCAGGTCCGTGGCTGGAGGCAGGTGAAAAGCAACCATACATGGATGTCTCTCTCCCTCTCTGCCTCTCTCCCTTCCCCGCTCTCTGAAGATAATAAATAAAATCATTAAAAAAATAATAATAATAAGGATGGTTTAAGTGACCTTTGGGACAAGAAGCGTCACCACACCCACGTGGTAACGGCACCCGTGGAGGAAGAGAAGGGGCCCAGGATCGAGAACCTACTGGAGGAAATACTCACTCAAAGTTCCCCGACCTGGCCCCTGGCCCTGGCTCGTTGGCAGAGCGCTGTCCAAAAAGTTGTGTGTTTGACCCCCAGGCTGGGCGCGTACAGGAGGCAACTGATCAACGTTTCTCTCTTTCCCCTCTCCTTTCTGTGAGCATGTCCTCAGGGGAGGATATTTAAAAAAGAAAAAAAATTCCCTAACCTGGAGAAGGAAAAAGATACACAAGGCCAGGAAGTGCGGGGAGTGCCAGAGAGGCCCCCACCAAGACACGTCATTTAAAGTGGCAAAGGTTAAGGACAAAGAGAGAGTGTTAAAAGCGGGAGGAGGAAGGCAGTTCCCTGCAAGGGAGCTCCCCTAAGTCTGTCAGCTGATCAATAGAAACATTTCAGGCCAGAGGGAGTGACCCAAAGCATTCACAGCGATGAAAAGCAGAGGTCTACAACCAAGGCTACTCTGCCCTGCAAGGCTCTCATTTGAACAGGAGGGGGCTCGCCTTGGCTGGTCCCCTGTGGGTTCCTGTCTGTCCTGACCCGCCAAGGCTGCAGGCATTTGATCCCTGATCAGGGCACAGACCAGATGCAGGCAATGTTGCATCAGTAAGTGGGACAACAGGTGGATGCTTCTCTTCCCCTCTCTCTCAATCAATAAATTTAAAAAAATAATTGAAGGGGAAAATAAAGAGCTTTCTGGACAAGAAAAAGCTAAAGCACTTGGTTACCACCCAACCAATATCAGGAGAACAGTTAAAGGATCTTCTTGAAGAAGAAAAAGAAAAAGGAGAAGAAACAACAGAGGAACATAGTCAAAAAAGTGAAATGGAGCCCTGGCTGGTGACTCGGTGGATAGGTGCTGGCCTGCAAACCCAAAGGTTGCTGGTTCGATTCCCAGCCAGGGCACATAACCAGGTTGCAGGCCAGGTCTCCAGCCAGGTCTGTAGCTGGAGGCAGGTGAAAGGCAACCATACATTGGTGTTTCTCTCCCTCTCTGCCTCTCGCCCTTCCCCTCTCTCTTAAAATAATAAATAAAACGTGTAAAAAAAAAAAAAAAAAAGTAAAATGGAGCCCTGGCTGGTGGCTCAGTGGATAAGGCACCGGCCTGTGAACCCAAAGGTTGCTGGTTCGATTCCCAGCCAAGGCACATAACCAGGTTGCAAGCCACGTCTCCAGCCAGGTCTGTAGCTGGAGGCAGGTGAAAGGCAACCATACACTGATGTCTCCCTTTTTTCCTCCCTTCCTTCCCCTCTCTCTAAAAAAAAATGAATAAAATCTTAAAACAAAAAAAATATAAAATGGCAATAAACATGAGCCTATCAATAATCACTTTAAATGCAAATGGCTTAAATGCTCCAATCCAAAGACCTAGAGGAGCTGCAAGGATAAGGATACAAGACCCTTACAGAGGCTGTCTGCAAAGAGACCCCCCTCAGAATGAAAGATGAACACAGGCTAAAAGTAAAGGGATGGAAAGGATATTTTGTGCAAAAGGAAATGAAGAAAAAAAACTGATGTAGCAATATATACATCTGACAAAACACTTAAAAAAAAAAGCTATAGAAAGAGACAAAGCAGGACGATGCATAATGATAAAGGGAAACAATCCAACAAGAAAATATAAGCTTTGTAAACATTTATGCACCTAACACAGGAGCCCCCAAATATATTAAGCAAGTCTTGGTGGACACGAAGGGTGACGTGCACAGTAATCCAGTCATCGTAGGAGAGTTTAACATCCTAGGGACCTCAGCGGACCTGTCTTCCAGACAGGAAATCCAAAGGAAACAGCCTTAAACGACTCGGTAGCTTGAGTGGATTTAACTGGACCTTCAGAGCATTTCGTCCTGAGGCAGCAGAGGCACCATCTTTCCAAGTGCAGATGCATCCGTCTCTGAGACAGACCACATGTCATGGCAAAATAAGCCTCAGAAAATGCAAGAACACTGAAATGATCTCAAGCGTCTTCTCTGACCATACCGGTGTGAAACTGGAAACCAATCCCCAGCAAACAACTGAAAACCACACAAAGACATGGGGGCTAAAAACATGCTACTAAACCATGATGGGGTTGACAACGAGGCTGAGGAAGAAATCAAAAGATGCCGGGAAGGAAATGAAAATGACACCACAGCCACCCGGGGGTGAAGCGGCATTTGTAGCTTACCAAGCAGTCTCAAGAAAACGAAAACGAAAACTCTCACGCAAACGATCTAGCTGTATACTTAAGGGAATTAGAAAATGAACAACAAAGCAAGCCCAAGTGATGAGAGGAAATGAAATAATCAAGATCAGACTAGAGAGAAATGAAATAGTCTTTTTAAAAAAAAAAAGAAAAAGGAGGAAGGGGGGGA
>PVIW01001853.1:0-76492 GCA_004026585.1 Noctilio leporinus
TCCACTCACCAAGTCACCGACCCACTCACCAAGTCACCGACCCACTGGTGTGACTCCGTCAAACCTGAGAGGCTGATAAAATTAAGTCCCTAAACCGAAACACTGGTCACGCAGCGGCCAAAATAACAAACAGTAATAATTAGAAGTAACACGTATTGAAGACGACGAGCACCAGCTACTAAAAACCAGCATTTAATTCCCCCAACCGGCAGCGCAGGGGGAGGAGAGGGGTCCAGGGGCCCGGGCGTCCGCGGCAGCCTGGGGGTGCCGGGCAGGGGGACACAGCCGGCGCCTTTCCCTCGCCCTTAGGACACGCGCGAGAGGAGCAACAAGAAAGCCAAGTCTGACGTCCAGGGAGGGTGGGACCTGCCAGGACGCCCACCGAGCCGCCCAGCTGAAGGTCCGGGGCCCACGCCGGGGTCCGCAGCCCGGCCGCCCCCAGCGCCACGGGAGTCCCTGGGGCGCGAGCAGCTGGCGCTGCAACTGCAGGGCGGCGCCCAGGGTGCGTCAACCTGCGTGAGCTCAGCTCCGTCGCGCCGCGGCCTCTTCGCAGGGGCGACTTGCGAGAGGCACGGACTGGCCCCCTGGCACCGGCCACGCTCTCCCACAGGGCCAAGCGCCAGAAGAAAGGCACCCGGGTCTCCCAGGGTGGCCGCCCGTTTTCAGCTGGTAAGAGCCCTGAGCACAAAGCCGTACGTTCCTACGGAAGAGCCACGAAGCTGGATGACAGACCAACATTCTGATAACCTGGTGGCCGGCAGCGACCACGTCACAAAGACAGACGTTTCCTCAAAGGGGACACTTGCCCCAGCCAGTGGCAGACCCACCCGAGGCGGCGGCGCGGACGGCAAAGCCCCTGTCCGAGGGGCGGCTCTGCAGGGACCCCTGCCCCCGCCAGCCGGCGCCGCAGCGAGGACAGGAGCACAACTCCCCCCGGCCCAACCCACGGCCAGGACACAGGCGCTCCGCACCACCACGCACACTTGGCCGTCACAAGAACATGGCCCGTTCATGCTGCTGCCGGGAACGCGGGCGCACCTGCTGGGTGTCGGCCCGACCGCACTCCGCGCTCCCAGCCTGGCGCGTCGTTCCAGAGCGTGACGTGCCAGCGTTCAGAACACTATGTTTACACAAGACTCACAACACCCACGTTCAAGGTTTCCTACCTTCCACCTAGACTGGTCATGCTCCTCGCTGCCAGCTCCCCAGAGCTGAGGGCTCACGTTCGCTGAAGGCGGAGCCGCCTGAAGCTTCCAGCTAAAGCTGGGAACACGCGCCCTGCACGCAGACCCCCCTGGAGGGAGTCGAGCAAAACCCATCCGGTGCCCAGACTCCCGCTGGACAGCACGCAGCTGCGGCACCCGCCCGGGGCCGGCTCTGTCCCGGAGCTGGGGGCTCAGGGCTCACCTGGGGCTCCTCGGAGCGAAGCCCTAACCCACCGCTTCCTTCAACTGCGCCCTCCCTGCGGCCGAATTCCGACCCCCAGGCCCTGCTCGCCCAGCACACGCGGCAAAGACCCGACGTGTCTAATCAGCTGTTAAGTCCGCTGCTAATACCTCCAATTAATGAGGGTTCAAGCTACACGAGCTTTCGGTGGCCGCCTAACACTGTTGGTTCAAACCAGGTTCCGCAGAACTCAGATCCTCGAGTCATCTGCTCAGCCTGTCCCACCACCCTTGTCAGCCTGACGGCAACCTGCTCAGGGGAAGCTCTGGGGTGCAACTCACCCCGTGCCTCCACCTCGTCCACCTGCGCTCCGCTCCAGCCCGGAAGCAGCCCAGGAGATGCGGTTGAACCCGAGTCCAGGTGACAGGGGCTCACCATCGCCCTGACCCCAAACCTGGTCGCCCCTCCCCCACGCACAGTGCCCGCCGGCCCCACAGCCGGCCGACTGCAGGGAAGGGCGTCACCTGGCCTCCAGCCCCAGCCGGTGCTCCCGGGTGACAGCCTGGGCGTCTGCGAAAAGCCCCGACTTCACCCTGAACAGCATCAGCATAAACAGGCTACACCTGCCTTTAAAACCGGGGACCTGGCTCTGGCTGGTGGCTCAGGGGATAAGGCGCCAGCCTGCGAACCCAAAGGTCACTGGTTCGATCCCCAGCCAGGGCACATAACCAGGTTGCAAGCCAGGTCTCCAGCCAGGTCCGCAGCTGGAGGCAGGTGAAAGGCAGCCACACATGGGTGTCTCTCTCCCCCTCTCCCTTCCCCTCTCTCTGAAAATAAACAGGATCTTTAAAATAAGTAAAGAAATATTTAAAAAACAAAGCAAAACACAAGGCTGAGCTCCAGCCAGCAGTGAAGGCGGCCACCAGGGGCTCCCCTACCGGCACCAGGCGGCACCACTGAGGCGCGTCGGGTCGACTGAAGCCCCACTGGGCCCCAGGGAGGAAGGGCAGGCCCGGGGCACATGTGCGGTGAGTGTGGCGCGTGCTGGTGCGTGCGGCGCATGTGGCAAGTGTGGTGTGTGTGGCACGTGCAGGTGTGTGTGGTATGTGTGGTGCGTGTGGCAAGTGTGGTGCATGTGGTGAGCGTGGGTGTGTGGTGTGTGTGGGTGCATATGGGTGTGTGTGGCGCGTGCAGGAGTGTGTGGTGTGTGCAGATGTGCGTGGTGTGTGCGTGGTGCATGTGCGGGTGTGTGTGGTGTGTATGGGTGTGGGTGGCGCGTGCAGGTGCGTGTGGCGGCGCGTGTGCGCACGTGAGCAGCCAGCGGCAACAGCAGGGGCACCAGGAGCGTCCCGCCTGGCTGAGCTCAGGTGCCGGCCCACGGCGGCCTCCCCCGACCCGCCGCCTCTTCACCTCGCAGGGCTGTGGCCCCCCACCCCGCTCGCTCCGGGACCAGGGCGCTGGCTACTAACTGGGCCCCCGCGATGGTGTGAAAGGTGCTGCCGCCCAGTGACACCCGGAGCAGCAGGCGGACGCAGGCGGGCGTGTCGTGCACGTCCAGGGACAGAGTCCGTGCAAAATGCAAAAGCCCGAGCGCTGCCGCAGGGCTGACGCCTGCGCCTCCCGTTCCGCCTCTGAAACAGCAACGCCAGGGGTGGGACGCGGTTTAACAACCGGCCACTGCGGCCACGTCGAGACCCGGAAACCCCGATGAGCCTCCTGCTCCAAGGAATCGCCCGGGACCCTGGGCTCCGTCCACGTGACGACACGGGAGACCCGGCGAGCTCGACACGGTCCTGTGACGGACAGACCGGGACCGGCCTTGCCCCGCACCCTCACCTTCTCCAGGCCCCCCGCTCGGGACCAGCCAACACCCCGTCTTCTTTTACCTTAAACTTTCCCTGTGAAACCGCCACGCGCTCCCAGAGGAAAAAAGAAAATCCAAGAAGCGCAAATGATGACACTCGCCTTTTTAACCTGCTTTTCCTACCTCACTTTTACGTCTGTTCTTGAAGCACGTGACGTATGTAAGTTTCTGGATTTTAACAAGGGTAACACACGTAAAAATTACACACACGCAGGCAGGAGAAAGGCGGCCCCACGTAGATGGTTCTCTCTCCCTCTCCCTGACCCTCTCTAAAAACAATCAAGAAAACCTTTGAAAAAAGTCACACACACCCATTGGCGGGCTACCACCTGCTGTACAAGAACCTTCACATCAACATAAACTCAAACGCTGGCGACTGACTCCAACAAGCTTCCCCCAGTGAAAATGCTTCCGCTTCCATTTCTCACGCCCACCCAAGGTCGAACGCACGGTGCTCAGACTTGCCTCAGCCAAGGCACTCCCACAAGTTCCCGAGGTTCAAAACACCCCCAGTCCCTCCCGCAGGTGGAGCCGGCCGCCCCGCACCCCAAGGTGCGCATCTTGCACGGACACGCGAGGGCCTGGGGGAGAAGTGGGTGGGGGTGACTGAGGTGACAGACCATCGCTGCCCCTTCGCCGGGGTCTGTCACACGCACGCACACACGTGCGCAGTTTAGGGGCCGGTGCCTGGCGTTCCCGTGAGGGTCACGGGCCACTCTGAGCCGCACCCGCATGTGGTGCCGCCTGGCTCACCCCCCCCAGCCCAGCCCGCTGGCCGGAGCAGACGGGCAAGAGGCACAGTGAGGAGGCAGACAGCACGGGGACCTCACCCGGAGGACATCCCAGGTGTTTTCAACAGCACGGATGTAGCAAACGACACGGAACACCCGCGCAGGGCAGAGGACACGGGGGACACGGCTCCCTGCCCCCCGACAGGGTCGCCCACAGCGGCTGCAGAGAACGTCTGCGAGGAGACGCCCCTCGGAGAGCAGGTGCGACCCTCACCCCCCGTGGCGACGCTGTCACTCCTGCCCCCACGCGAGTCTTCTACGTGGCTCAGCACACACCCCAGGCCAACGCACGCCTACCTGGACCCAAAAAAGGACATCCTGGGATAAATTCCTCAGGTCCTTAGCGGAACCTGTCACAGGCAAAACCTCAAAGACAAAGGCACAGGAATACGGTAATGATTAGGTTCCATGAAATGAAAACCTCAAAGTCACTAATTCAGTTTGTATAAAGGTATTGTCATTCATAAAACCTCAAACATACTTCCAAACAAAGTCACTCGGAAAAACGGACACCACGTGTGAACCGGCAACTCGTGGAACCCGGCAGGCACCAGAGCAGGGCTTCTCTCTGGGCCGCGCGCCCCCGACCGCGCGGGGGCACCTCAAGGCCACCTGCAGGGCCTGTGACCCAAGTGACCCTCTGGGATCCGCCCCCGAACGCCGCTGGCACAGAGGGGAGCGGACAAAGGGGTTTGTGGAAATCAGAAACCACCGAGCGCTCGCGGAGGAGGGAGGAGACGGGCAGCGGACACCGTCCCTCTAGCTCAACGCCTGGTTACCCACCTCCAGCCAGCGGGTCGGAGGGAGAGGACAGCAGGGGGCCCTCGGGCTCCGCCCCCCAGGGGCTGACCGGACCAGGAAGCTGGAGCTGCCCCGAGCCCCCACGCCGGCCCCCACGCCGGGCAGGGCTCCCGGACACCCCGCAGCTCTTCAGGACCAAGGCTCTCCCCACGGGGCGCCCACTCTCGAGAAGGGGAAGGAAGGAAAGGGGAAAATCATCCACAAAACCAGCACAGGCTGGATTTCCAAAGCTGGGACACAAGTGGGTTCAAAGACAAAGCTCACCTCCGGCTGACGCTCTAGAATCGCGTTAAAATGTAACGTTCAGAACGCGGGGTACCTAGGTAAGTGTCTCAAAAACACGTGAAAACTAATTCAGCAGCTAAAGGAGACTCGAGGGCAGGCGTTAAGCCCAGGGGACAGAACGTTATTTTTTTAAGGTCTTGTTTATTTTTCAGAGGGGAGGGGAGGGGGGAAGCCGAAGGTTGGTAGGTGGCCTCCCGTCCCCAGCTGGGGGCCCTTCCGCTTTGCAGGAGGGCGCTGGACCTGTGGAGCCACCCGTCAGGACAGACACTCCCATGGCTCCGCCCAACTCCGCACGGGCAGGGGGGCTGCACAGTGTCCCCCCTCACCGAGCCCACCCCAGCCCGACAGCCCGCAGGGCCCGAAGTCCACGAGAGGCCGGGACGCGAGGCTCCAACCCACTCAAGCCTGGGGTCCACCCTGGCCCCAAAGACAGGACGTCCCCAACCAAGGACGCGCGAGCACCCGGGAAGCCCCGGGGACACTCGCTCGGAGGGCGTGCGCGTCGCTAGCGTGGGCGCCGCTTGGGGAAGCGCAGCTCTTTTCAAAGGTGCTTCCGGTGAGACCAGGGCTGGGAGGACGCACCGCAATCGCTGCTGACCAGGCCCGAGTCCTGGCTGGGCCCCACGCCCCGTTTCTCAGGAAAAGAGGCAACGACCGCGGCCAGAAAAGCCGGCCGGCAGGACCCGAGGCCGCCCGCTCCCCACAGCTGCCCTTCCCGGAAAACCCCCTTCAGTTCACCAACGGCACAGGTTCCGTCAGCAGATGTGAAGGAGTTTCAGCAACAGTCGGAAAGTACCTGGTGGAACTCAAACACCACCGGCAGGGCTGACAGGCAAACCCTGAACTTACAGGAACCGGGAAATGCTGAGCACACAGGTGGGTTTGCGGGGCAGCAGCCAGGGCAGAGCCCAGGAGGGGGGCCCGAGAGGGGCCGGCAGGAGGACACCGTGGGCGGGCACGCGGGCAGGCGCTCAGCATCACAGCCGCGGACGGACGGCGGACACGGCAGGACAGGGCCGCCTCCCCCGCGCGGGAGCCGGGAGCCCCCAGTCCCGCTCGACTTCCTGGGCCGTCGGCAGCCAGGACCCACCCCCCGGCGCCGCACTCCGTCCTCTTCTCCAGCGCGAGGCACGTCACGGTCCAGGCTTTACTGCGTCAGGATGAAAACACGTGTGTACGGGCACACACACATGCGTGCAGAGGATCCACACACACACGTAACGTGTGATGCAAGTACAACTAAGCAGTTTCCACTAACCGTATCAGGCTCGCAGTTCCCCCGGAAAACAGCTATGTGTCCCTGTGAGTGGCTTTCGCGTGAGGCTCCCCAGCCCTGCTCTCCCTGCGGGGACCTCGGCGCGGAGTCCTGCGGGCGCCCTGGCCGGGCAGGAAGCTTCGGGCGGAACCTGGGTTCCCACGGCCTCCGGCCCTCAGACCCTGGGGGAGCGGCCGGCCTCACGGGGCGCAGCACAGGCGTGAACCCCACGGGCTGCGACCCAAGGCAGCGACAGACACCAGCACACCGGCTCCAACGGCAGCGCGCGGGCCGGCGTGGCCACGAGGTTCTGGGGGGCACACAGCCCCGCACCCCCCACAGCGGCCCTGGCAGCGCTTGGCCCTGGGTCACTGCGTGTGAAGCAAGCGTGTTAAATGGTGGTGTGACAGCCGTCCCATCAGCAAGCGTTAAAAAGCATCAAAACTGGGGAGCCGGTGTGCTGCCATGTTCGCAGTGCAAATGGAAGGCAACGGGCAACCATGGCAAGAGCGCGGCTGAAACACAGCACAAGGCGTGTGCTGGGCATGGAGCAGGTGCTGAGCCAACACGGCAGGAGCGGTTTGCCACGTTTCTCCGTGTTCCTGACCTTCCGGCCACATGACCCCCGGCTCTGGGCATCTCCCGCGCCGGAAGCGGGTCAGCGGCACCCGGCCCTTCTCTGCCCACGAGGAGCCGGTGTTGGGACAGCGTCACACGCTCAGAGGCGCTTCATCAGCCACATTGTGGGCGAAATGAAAAACGTCTTGTCTTTCACAGAAAAAAACAAAATGGACTTTTCAACCAACCCAATGTTAATACGACAATGAACAGAATAGCCTAAGTGGCTATTAAAACCTGAACCCCTGACGGACACATGTCTGGTTAAGAAACATGATTCCTTTTTGGATAAAAGCACAAATACTTACGAACCTGACACAAACACACTTGCACACTCCAAGCACTTTCCAAATACTCTAAAACAGCATCTTACCTTCACAACAGAAAAATCAAATTTTTAGTGGATCCCCTGGTGGTCACGAAGTGAACGTAACAATCGCTGGTTTTAATGCTTTTCCAGGTTCACTGGACTTTCTACTTTGCAGGGACTTGGGAGCGAGACAGACACACGGAAACACGGATGTGAGGCTCTGGGGTGGCTCCTGTCGGGCCCTGACGGGGCCACCGCGCACCACGCTGGCCACGGGGCCCCAGCCAGGCCCGCGACTGTCAACTTCCTGCCCTGAGGCTCCTCGAGAAACAGCTTTAAAGGCAACGACTTCAGGCCGGAGTCGGGTCGGGCGCATGAACTGGGCCAACTCGACACGGCGGCCTCTGCCCGCCCGGCCCGCGAGGGCACTCCCGACGGCCCGGCCACCAGCTGACGAGGGTGCGCGGCTGCGGCCACAGGGGAACCGCCCTGTCCCCTCACCGACGCGGCGGGTCCGCTCCTTCCCCGGGCCCAAGTCTCCCGACACGTCACAACAGCTCGTGTAGTGGTTCAGATCAACAAGATAGTTTGTAGCGCCGTCTACGAAGAGGGAACAAGCCACCGGAAACTCTACACGAACTCACACCTCACCCGCGAATTAACACATTTGTCACAACAAGCTGCCCCCGACCAGCTGAATCCATCTCAGGATGTGCTCATCTGATACATAAACCCCACAGTCTAACATTCGTTTCCACTGTGTGCCTTTTAAAAATACACTCGCAGGTTTTTTGGGAATGTTAAAATTCCTTCTTGTGTCTGGTGGGTTGCAGGCACACGTCATCTCTCTGTGTCCGTCCGTCTTGCGCTCAGGAGATAGGAGGCAGCTAAGGGGAAAGACAAACCCCTCAAACATAAAATAAAAGGCCCCCTCGCGCCATCGACCGCGGGGAGAGTCCAAGGTCACGCGTGGGAAGGGGAGGCTGGCCGGGCGGCAGGGCCGGAGACACGGCCTCACCCTCCGCTGCTCTCTGACCGGTGCCAACCGAGGGCGGCGCCCGGGCTCCTGCTCCGGCCGGGCAGCAACGGGCCGTCAACAGCAGACCTCGCATGCTGGCCTCTCCCTCCTACCGGAAAGAAAGCAACTAAAATAACTAGTCATAAATGTAGAAAATACGCAAATACCTAACCAGGACAAGGACAAATCAACGTACGTGGAAACCCGCCCTTCCTCAGGTTAGACAGGACCCGTGGGAACTTTATAGCCTGAGGTGGAAAACACCATAAACTAGACTTGAACAGCTACGTCGGAACTTTCGTTCAACCGGCCGCACCGAAGTTCTTCAACCATCACTAGTCGCCCTGGGGAGGAGCCCACAGCTGCGGCCGGCGGCCCTGGGACGCCAGGGCCCTTCCAGGCCCGCAAGGCCGGCAGGGTGGGGTGGGCGCAGGGGCGGCGGCTGCGACCCGTCCCCAACAGGTGTCTCCCCAGAGGCCATCCGCTCCCACCCTGCAGCTCGGCCTTCGCCCTGCCCAGCGCTGGCCCGTGGGCTGCACACCCGTGGGACACGGGCTGGAACACGACCGGGCGCACACCACGCGCACCCACCCTCCACGCTCGCCCGAGGGGCCCTCACCGGCGGCACTTTCTCAGGGACAATGCAGAGAGCTGGGCCTGCAGGTGCTGTCGGGACTGACGTCTGAGCCTCGGGAGGAAATCCGATGTCTGAAGGTTGGGACCTGCCCTGAGAGCTTCCCAATACTTCAGATTTTCCACATCAGCAGGGACGTGAACAAATGCGACATTTTGATATCGTTTAAGGAAATGTATCAACACTTGAAAATCCGTATAAATCCCTGAAACAACATTTTTCAAATGGCGAACACGTGAGGCACAAAAATGCCCGGGAAAAACCAGATAGGCCAACGGGTTTTATATCCTGTAACACCACGTGGAGGCAGTTACGAACCTTCCAACGGAGAATTCGTTCCCGAAACAAAACTATCACGCTTGGGCTCAGACTGTAAACCATCATCAGCCCAAGTCTTACTTCTATGACCTGTGTCACCCCACGTTTTTGCCAACACAAAAACTCACCACCGTAAAAAAACATAACCCAGGGGCTGGTTAAAGAGGCCACACACAACCACGGGACACTTTACAAACTTCTTGCTAGAAGTCCAGAGCACTGAGAAATTTATTCAGATAATACTATCAATATCCACCTAGAAACTATTTGCCCTGGCTGGTGGCTCAGTGGATAAGGCACTGGCCTGCAAACCCAAAGGTCGCTGTTTCGATCCCCAGCCAGGGCACATAACCAGGTTGCAAGCCAGGTCTCCAGCCAGGTCTGTAGCTGGAGGCAGGTGAAAGGCAACCATACATGGACGTCTCTCTCCCTCTCTGCCTCCCTCCCTTCCCCTCTCTCTGGAAATAATAAATAAAATCTTTAAAAGAAAATCTAATCCTCAACAAGAACACAGTAGCTATGCATTTTAAAAACACATGGTTTTAACCATCACTGTGTCGACCATGGTCCTGTTGCTGCTGCCACGTCATTTTCTCCACCAAGCAGGCGAACGAGGTTCAGAGCAAGTGAGGGAACCCAGCAACCTCGGGTCCCAGGACCAACATCTGTGAACAGTGGCATACGAAGAAATGGTAACATGGGCACTTTACTGGTTCTCCTGTAAAGTCGGGAAATAGCAGCAGGATGGTAAGTAGGTCACCCTGCAGAAGACGAGTATCAGAAACGGGGAAGAGGACGGGCGGCTGGTTTACCGTGCGAGGGGCACAAGAGTGACTCCCTCTCAGCAGGACACGGGTGACCCCAGCGGCACAGACCCACAGCTATGATCCAAATCAGGATGCCCACGGGCCGCTCCTGACCCACACCAGCCCACAGCAGCAGCAGCAGCAGCAGCAGCAGCAGCAGCAGCAGCAGCAGGCGAGCAGGCTTCCCAGGTCCTATCTGGGGGCCCCGCACTGACTACAAAAACAATGAAACCCGCGGGAGGCAAGACAAACCTCCCTACAGGCAACCTGCTTCCGGGCTCTGTCTGCGCAGGGCAGCCACAGGGCCCCTCCAGGTGGCTTCTGTCCTGCAAGAACACGGGACGCCTGAGCGGCGTCTGGCCAGGTCCACCACGCCTCCCGCACGAGCCTCAGGGCGCCGGGGGCTGAAAGCTCAGAAGACGAGTTCCACTGAGCTCACCTTGTTCACAGCTGGAGTCAGCGGAGACCAGCGCAGCGCGTGCCTCCTGTCCCCGCAGGGTCATGCCAACAGCCCCGTGCCCCAGGGCCACCCCACGACCGCAACAGCTCCCTCCCGTCCCCCCTTCCGCAAGCAGGACAGCTCAGCTGCCTTCGCGTTAACTACTTCTCAATAAAAGCACAGAAACGCTGGCTATTTTCCGGGCATAGTCAACTACTCCACCTCGGTTCCTCTAAATAATTTCATTCGTGACACAGTCCGGTCGTGCAAGGATGAAACACAAGCCACCCCCTCCTCAGAAATCGACTTCCCCTGGGAACACACTTTTCCGGTCTGCCCCCCGCCTCCTCCCACACCGGGCAGGATGCACCCACTGCCTGGCCCCCGTCACCAGGGCTCTGGCCGGGCGAGACGCCCCGCCGGGAGCGAGTTCCATGCTGTCACTGCTGCGGGACGACCTCAGCCGGGACGCACAGGGCGGCACGCGTGGCTTCCGCACAACACGCCCACGCCTGCTGTCACCTCACACGGGTTGGGGTACAGGCTGGACGCCCCATGGGTTCCCCAGCCCTGCCGGACGGCCAGTCAGCCCAGACAGGTGGGCAGGACTCTGCACCGGGCTCATGATCTTGCTGACAAGCGTACGTGCGGGTCAGACCAGCTTCCGTCCGTCCCGGGCACCCTCCAGGCGCACGCGTGCTTCCCTCGGACAGCAGGCTCCTGGCGGACACGGCCGCCCACCCCGGCAGTGTCTCACAATCGAGGGGTCGGCTTAGTCTGATGTTCCTCCCACGTTACTCACCCATTTTATCTATAACAAAGGAAGACAGACTTACATCAAGTTAGCTGCTATCACCTGTTAGCATCTTCTTTTTCTTCACTTTCTCCAGCTACGCGGGTAATTATTCACACACACAGAAGCAGTTCTCATCGTAAACAACGGACATGAAGTCCCCACGTTGCCCGTGACCAGCGCCTTCTGGCATCAAGCCTGGTGACACCACCGACAAACAAACGCGCCTCACGCCACCAGTCGGCAACACGGGGGGACCTGCTTCCCTCCACGCCGCGCCCGCTGACCAAACCCCACACCCTTTCTTCTGGAGCCTCCCACCAATTTGGCTCCCACCCTGAGCTTCTGCGATCCACATTCTCTCAGGAACATGAAAAACCACTTCTGCTGCTGCTCTGCCATCAACCACACTCGACACTACTTTGCATTTGGTCTACAAATTACATCAAGTAAAACTGCCTTTCAGGGGCAGGAAGACGGCAAACTTATATCAGCAACCAAGTGAGACAAGGTCGCGGACACACTCCCGACGAATAACACCTCCCGGCCGGTGCAGGAGGCGCAGGGCGTACAGCGCGCCAGGAGCAGGGCACCCGGCACCCCAACCCACCACAGCGACGCTGTCACCGGGAGTCAGCCACGGAGAGAGGGGCCTTCCCAGCAGGGCCGGTGACACGCCGGCTGGTTCCCGGGCAGCTCCCGCCCAGGGAAGCAGCCGGACTGGTGCGGCCACTGGCAGCGCCCGGAGCCGGCTGGGCCGCGTGACGCAACTACTAGGCTGCGGACGCCCGCCTCCACCTCTGCGCCCACGGTTAACCTCCACACGCCCGGGCCCCACGGATCACGCGCTGCTCCAGACTCACCAGGAATTAAAGTAACACAGTCACCTCTAGTAAAGGTTGTCCTCCCATCAGCGCAAGAAGAAGGCAATGAAACAAGTAAAAGAAGTGACTTCAAGAAACACCTGGAGCTCAGTGGACAGGCACCAGCCTGCGAACCCAAAGGTCACGGAGAGAAAGGCCTTCCCGGCAGGTGTCAGGTGACACACCTGCCCGTTTCCGGGCAGCTCACGCCCAGGGAAGCGGCCGGACGGGCACGGCCAGGGCCGCTGGTTCGGTTCCCAGCCAGGCACATACCCAGGTCGCAAGCCAGGTCTCCAGCCAGGTCCCCAGCTGGAGGCAGGTTTAAGGCAACCAGACATTAATGTTTCTCTCCCATTCTTTCTCCTTTCCTGCCCTTCTCTCCAAAATTAAATAAAGGCTTTATTTAAAAACAAATAAAAGAAACACATCTTATGAAGCAAAGTGGTCCACTTACCCAGGAGCTTCTGCGTTTACCGTGACCTTTACACAGAAGGATGAGATGTGACAATGTGGGTCCTTCACGCACAGCGGTCTAACAGGCAAGTCCCCTGCCGTAACACAACCCCCACGGCTGTCCACACACAAGCACAGCATCGCTCCGTGTTCTTTCCCCAGGACGTTCGCAGAGCACCTGCCCTGGGACAGGGGTCGGGGTTTTCCTAAACATGGGACTCGGCTCTGCCTCCACACGTGGTCAGGGGCAGACCGAGGACAGGAAGGGCCACGCTGAGCCTGTGTCCCGAGAAGACAGGAAGGCCAGGGGCCAGCAGCACTGTCCCACCAAACCCCAAACCCCTCAGGGAAATAAAGCCTCCAAGTGACATCTAAGGAAGGCCCAGGACCCAACAGTTCTAAGGAGTCTGGGTTATGAGTCAGTTTTGACAACAATCAAAACAGCAACTCAGCTCAGGATCAACCTCCTGGTGATAAATGTCCATGCTGAGTTCAGGTCATCGACTTCCAGGTGAAAATTCCTCAAGGACCCAGGACCCAGGGGAGGATGGGAGTGAAATGATAAACTATTATCTTTTCCTCTGGAGGCCCTTGTACAGGCAAACGTCAACATGAAGGGAAAAAGCCCAGCCAAGTGGATGTTAAAACATTCTGATTTTCTTAAAAGGGAATGCAACCCAAACACTAAGCCCGTCCTCTTCCTAGAGAGAAACCACAGAACTATCAGTGGTTATCAAACTGCCTGAAACCACCCATGATAAAATTGGGTAACAGATACCGATCGCTGCACCTGGCAAAAAAAAAAAAAAAAAAAAAGCAAACCTAGGAAACCACAGCTACAATCTCATCACAAATACAGAAAGATTACCCAGATACATACATACAAGGCTGACATCTTGTTCCCACAAATCAAACTCTGCAGTAAACTTGCTCAACATCTGTTCAAACAAAACAACAAATCCTGGAAATCATCTCTTAAAAACAGAAAATGTTCAGGTATAAGTGGGGAGGGAAAACTAAGTGAACTCATCCTTTTCCCAAAAAGTCAACTTCTGCTCTGCTTGGGTGCACGGGCCAGCCGCTGGTCACGCAGCCACGGGCCGGGGGCCGTCCACACAGGCCATGTTACCTGACAGGGCCGGGTCAGAGCAGAGGACACGCAGCAGTGGGCCACCGGAAACAGAACCTAACGACATCCGTGGACTACCATGTTTCTGATTTGCGATGTTTTGGAAAATACCAATTCAACTGAAAATCCCAAAGAGTAAACTGAATTATCGATTACTAAGCTGAAAAAATATTCCTTTCCTCAACCAGACTTGGGAAGTCTCTCAAAAAAACAATTATAAATTGACCCATTTACAAAGAAAAACAAAACAACTGTGTACCCAGATAACACTTCAGAGCTGAGTTTTCTGAACCCGAGATAAGGAAAATGAGCTCATTATTCTGAAAAACAAGCTGATCCTGAAAGCCACATCACGGCCTGTCACCCTCCGGAAGGCCAGCGGGTGAGGCCCCGGGTGAACACTGAACCGCGCACCAGCGGCTGGCTCACCGCAGGCGAGCAGAGGGAAGCAACTTCACACGCTGGGCCATGAACCTGGTCACTGACACGTGCCCTGTGAGGGGTGCTGCCTGACACCCACCCTGAGTGAAAACACTGTGAATCAACAAGCAGGGAACACACCTGACCTCCCACCACCGCGGCTGCCTTAGGGTACCCAGAGCACAGCGGGGACACCCAACACAGGGACACAGGCAGCACCACCGCAGGGGTGGCCCTGGGCCCAGCGCCCAAGGGGGCCGCACCCCAGAAGGAACCCAGCACCCCAGAGGGGGCCCACCACCCCAGAGGGGGCCCAGCACCCCAGAGGGCACCCAGCACCGGCAGGAAAAGAGCCCCGAGCCAATCCCGTCCGGGGCGCGTGGCTGCAGCCCCACAAAACCCTGAGTCCCGGCGTGGGACGCGGACCCTCCCAACCTGACAGCCACCCCAGGCAACTGAGGACAGAGTGGGCAGAGGGGGTCCCCCATGGCAGGGAAAACCAATTCCTTCAAAAAGGTACAATGCGACTCAAAAATAGAAACTGGGGCTTCCTGATAAGAACAGGAATTCAATTTCATGAGAATGCTCCAATTTGCCAACCAGGACCGCTGCCTGCGAGCGGGTATTTTACCAAATGACTCGGACTTTGAACTGTTATTAAAACCAATGAAAAATAATGCCGATCAAATCGTGACCCAAAGGGGCGCGAGCCGCGCGGGGCCGGGGCTTCACTCGGCTCGAGAAGGAAACACGCCAGACGCCCGGGCTGGGGGACGGTTACCGGGTCTCAGCCCCGCCGCGGCCCCCGCCCCGCCCCGCAGCCTCCGCCAACGGCTGCCATTGTCCGGGCCGCGGCGGCCTCCGCCTCGCGGGGGACCCGGGCGCCACCGCCGCCGCTGGGGGGGCGCTGCCGCCCACCTGGGCCGGAGAGACACGCTTTCCCGCCGAGCTCCGCCCGGGCCGCGCCACCAGCGCCCCGGCCGCACCGGACAACTTCCCCGCCCTTCGCTCCGCTCGCCGCCGGCCGCCCCGAGTTCCCGGACCGGCCGCCGCCGCGCGCCCCGGTCACGTGCTCCCTCCGGTGACAAAGGTCCCCGCGGCCCGCAGCGCGGCCGCCGAGCCCCTGGCCGCGACCCGGGGAAACGGCCCCACGATTTTCCAACCACGTCCGGCCACGCCCTCCTCCCGCCGCGACCCCGGCTCGGCCCCCGCGCGACCCCGCCGCGACCCCGGGCCCCCGCCCGCCGGCCCGGACGCCCCCGCCGGGCCGCCCCGCTCGCCACCCCGCCCGCGGCCCGCGCCCCCACCCCGCCCGCGGCCCGAGACTCCGGCCCGGCCCCCGCCCCCGCCCCAGACCCCGCTCCGGGCTCGCGACCCCACACCCGGCCCAGACCCCGACCCCCGGCCCCGGCCCCGGCCCTCGCCCGGGCCCCGACCTGCACCGGCCCCCGGCGCCCGCCCGCCCGCCCGCCCCGGGCTCCCGCCCGCCGGCCCGGGCACAGGTGACCGCGCTTCTCCCGCGGCGGCCCGCGCAGCCACCCCGGGGCGCGGGGCGGGGGACCCCGGGGCCGGTCCGGGCCGGGCCGGGGGTGCCCGCGGGGCGGGGGTCTCCCGGGGCGGCGGGGGGCGGGCGGCAGGGGGCGGCGGGCGGGGGCCGGCGCCGCCGCGCGCACCTCGGTGGGCTGGCTGATCTCGAACAGGTCCAGCCGGTTGGCGTTCCAGTGGTGGATGATGTCGGCCAGCTTCCGCCGCTCCTCCTCGCGGCCGCCCGCCGACATCCTCGCGGCCGCGCTCCTCCGCCCGGGCGCCGCGGGGGTCGGGGCCGGGGGCGCGGACGCGGGTGGGGCCGGCCCGGGCGGCACGGCGCGCCCACAGGTCGGCGGCCCGGCTCCCGGCTCCGGGCTCTCCGCTCTCGGCCGCCTTCGCGCCGCCGCCGCCCGGGGCCCTCGGTCTCCGCCGGCTCCTCGGCCGCGGCCGCTGCCTGCGCTTCCCGCTCGCGGCTCCGCAGGCGCCTCCGCCGCCGCAGCCGGCCGCCCGCCTCACCCCGCCGGCCGGTGTGCGCCCCGAGCGCCCGCACGCGCCGCCCGCCCCGCCCGCCGTGCGCGCCCCCGCGCCGCGTGCTCGCGCCCGCGCGCCGCACCTCGGCGGCCTCGGCCCGGAGCCGCTGCGCGCGCCGCTTGCGCAGCCTCGGATCCCGCGGCGGCGGGGCGGGTTCCCACGGCGGCGGCGCGGCCGGCCGGGCTGCGTCCCAGGGGTGCTGCGTCCCAACGCGCCGGCCGGCGGGGTGACCCGGCGCAGAGACCCCCGTCCGCGCGCGCCGAGTCCGGGTCCGCGCCGCGCTGACCGCCCCCCGGGCCCTCGCTCGCCCGCTGTCCCCGCCCGCGGCCGCCTGGCCGGCGGTCCGACTGCGGAGGCGCCTTCCCGGGACGCGGGCGGGCCCCCGCGCTCTGGGTCGGCGGCGCTGCTTTGAAACCCTCGGGCGGCTTTCCAGGCCTCCCGGCGGCGGGGAGCCCCGGCGCTGCCCCGACTCCTCGGGCGCGGGGTGCTGGGGACACCGGCTTCCGACCCGGACCGCGAGGCTGCGCGGACGGACGGCGGCGGCAGAGCTGGAAGCAGATAACGGGGCTGAGGACGTTGTCGCTGCGCCCCGCGCTTGGGCCCGGGCGCACGCGGGCCCAGGGTTACCTTCCACCGCCAACTCTCTGTTTCAGGGACGAGCGTTTCTGCGTGTTTTTCGTCCCCCGAAAGGAGGCAGGCGCGCAGCCCCGCGCCCCCGACTCTGCGGAGCGGGCTGCAGGGGGCCTCTCCGCTCCCGCCGTCGCTGGTCTCGCCCGTGGGCTTGACTTTCCCACCCACACTTGGGACCCGCAGGTCGTGCTGGGCCTCGTGCCCTCCCGCGTTTCTTTGCGCCGCGCGGGCCGCCCCAGACGAGGCTCCCCGGCTGGAGCCCGAGGGCCGAGCCCGGGCCACGCGGGGCGAGCTCCCCCGTGGGCCCCGGTCCCCCGCCCCAGAATCACAGCGCGGCTGGCGGTACCTCGCGTCCCGGCGCTGCGCCCTTGCGGCCCGAGCTCCGCGCTACCTCGAGACCCAAGTTTTGTTCGCGTTCCCGCGGGCTGAGACCGCGACGCGACCGGCACCCTCGAGGCTGGGGCCCCACGCGCGGGGTCAGCGGACCCTCACAGTCCGGGCTTTAGCCCTGACGAGGATGCCCGGGGATGACTCGGCTCTTCGCGCGCAGGACGAGCCAGGAAAGCCAGCAGGACACGGCGGTGGCCACGGCTGGGACACGGCTGCGCCACGCGGCTCATGTTGCTAAAGAGAAAATTCGGTGCCGCGAGAAAGGAAGCGTGGGCTCCCCGCAGGGTTTGTGCCGTGAAAGATACACGGAGGACGTGAAGGGCACCCGCAGAGAAGGCGGGAAATCGGTGCCGATTATTGTTTTTCTGACTCATTAAAAGTGCCCTGTGGCCCCGACCCACGTGGCTCAGTGGGCATCAGTCTGCGGAGTGAAACGTCCGCAGGTTCCATTCTCCACAGGGACACACGCCTGGGTTCATGGTTCCGTTGCAGGTGGAGGCTGTGCAAGAGGCGACCCATCAGTGTTTTTCACCGATGCTTCTCTCCCTCCCCCCCTTCCCCTTTCTCTCTAAAATCAATCAATAAAATATTTTTTAAAAACCTGCTTTTATTGCGTGTGAGTGGAGTATTGGTATCCAAACTACAATTCATAGTCCCCGCCGACTATGGCTTATTGGTAAAACTTTAAAAGCAGTGTGAAGCCCTAGCTGGTGGCTCAGTGGATAAGGCCACAGCCTTGGAACCCAAAGGTCCCTGGTTCGATTTCCCAGCCAGGACATGTAGCCAACCAGGTCTTCAGCTGGAGGCAGGTGAAAGGCAACCATACATGGATGCTTCTCTCCCTCTCTGCTTCCCTCCCTTCCCCTCCCTCTAAAAATAATAACTTAAATCTTTAAAAAAAAAAAAAAAGCAGTGTGAAATTCACAGACTAGCTATGATTCTTAAGTCATGAAGACTCTTACAACCAGCATATATTTAGGCCATGAAAAATTTTATGCTGATGAATTCTTCCACTAATTGTCACTGTTCAAGATGCCAAGATAGTATGCTAAGCCATATGTTAATTTCCATTCCACATTTTAAGAGTAATTAGTAAACAGGATGTCCATCTTCTGTTCTCATTGTGCTGCTTTTAAAACATTGAAGAAATCGTTTTTAAGGACTCAAGAAACGCTTTGTAAAAGTAAAGTCATGTGGGCCCTGGCTGACATGGCTCCGTGCATTGAGAACCAGCCTGTGAACTGAAAGGTCGCTGGTTCGATTCCCAGTCAGGGCACATGCCTGGCGTGCGGGCCAGGTCCCCAAGGCGGCCAACCCATCAGTGTTTCCCTGTCCTTCTCCCTGCCTTCCCTCCTCTCTAAAAATAAAAATTTTAAATGCTTTTTAAAAATAAAATAAAATCACATGGGATTTATTATCTACCACACCTTACAGACAGAGAAACCAAAATGTGAGACGAAAAGACTATAAAACTGCATTGGGCGAGCTCGACAAAAATTAATTTTTTCCATTTTATATTAAACTTTCCGTGTTATTTTTTAAGTATTTTCTATTTACACGATTTTTAGAGTTCTACTTAAATCAGCCCTGACTACAAGTATTTCTAAATATCTCTAAAACATAAATCTATTTAAAACCTTCAACCATCACTATATATATATATACACGGTAGTTTAAAAGTTTTGGTTAAACTTTGAACATTAATTGTATGCAGGACATGTAAAATTATGTTTTCCACAAACTGCATAGAGCGTGGATCACGTAGTCATGCTTTTTTATAGACTGGCGGCAGAACGTGGGAAACACAGCTACGCGGGTTCAGGTCTGGAAGGGCAAGATCGTAAACAACAAAGGTAAACAGGCCTCCAACAAAACATCTTACCCGCACGTTTCAAAAAGTCGCCCGCTCCCACCACGAAAGGCTTACACACGATGGGTTAAAAACGTTTTAGAAATATTTCGAAAACCAGGTTCTAAGAGCAGCCGAACTAGTAGCGCTCACCCCACCCCAGTCTTCAGGGCTCCGGGACGCGGAAAATGCCTGGGACAGAGGAGGAGCGGAACCTCCAGAACGGGGGGCAAAGCTCCCCTGTCAGCTGCGTGGGACGACCCATGGATCACTCACTTTTCTAACCCCCAAGAAGTCACCTGTTTTACTAAATCCAACGTCGAAGTAGCTTGATCCGATAATTGCACAGATCCTCTTACACGCCCTTGTACTAGACACGGCAGTTCAAAGGATGATCCGTGAACAAAATTGAAGGGAGATGATACGGGCACGAGTAGTGGGGTTTCTAGGATGGACTGCGGTCCACGCAGTGCGCACACGCGGAAGTTCATCTGGGAGGTTGACGGGCTGAACTCCTCCTTGGCCTCACCCATGGCTGGAAATGTCGGTGCTGCGCATTTAGTTTGTTAGGAAGAGAGGATTCTGGAGGCTTACGTCTCCAGAGGTAGGGAAGGTGTGCGCTACGTTCCTTGAAACACGGAGAAACGTCACTTGAAACTCTTCCTTCCTTACGTGGGTGATGGTTAAGTTTTAGGTTACCTAGCAGAATTTCCAAGAAACAGGCTTCCACCGAGAAGGCGGAGACATAAAAAGCCGTCAATACGAACTTAAACGTACACCCTTAACGAAATGTCATCTTACCAACGCGGAAAGAAAGCTGGGTTACATGCCTTCCCTCGCGTTTCATGACCCCCACTAACACGGGGAAGGAAACGGCCAGATCTTGAATCGATGAGATACTCACTCTGAAGCAAAGGCACTGGACCATGTGTGTGTGCGGGTGTCAAGTGTTGGAGGGAGAATGATACCTGGTGGACGTTGGTCACGTACTTTCACTGGGGTGGGGAACCGCTCTGTTTCCTTCTTTCCCCCGGAGGCCCCTTGGCGGCCAGGACCTGCCTGATTTCCCACACCGCCCCCCACCCACTGCTGAGCACAGAGCAGCGCCTGGCGGTCACAGTGCCTGATCACCTCGGGCTGGGCTGGACCTTGCTGCCCAGGGGGCCAGCACCAGCCTCAGGCCCCTGGGCCCCTGGAGCAACCACTTGGAGCCTCTCTCAAGGTTCTGCGTGTGCAGGCCTGGGACATCCGTCCTCTTCCACGCAGCCTTTCGCCGTCACTCGGTGATGAACCGTCTCATGCCGTGGGCTGGGTCGGGGGGGAAGCGACTTTGCCTCGTTCCTCAGGTCAGGGTCTCGAGGTCTCAGGGTGCTGGGCAGCCTCCCAGCGGCTCTGCCGGCTGCCTGTGACGGGCAGAGGCCAACACCACGCGGGGGACGGGATGAAAACCAGGCTCCCAGATGAACCGCGCAGATTAGGCCCGACTCCCGCCCCGATGTTCTCAGGCAGGAAAACGGAAAGTACCCCGGGGAAAGTGAGGAACTTAACAGACCCCAGGACACAGGATACAAGTACTTCAACTGTCTTCCCACTGCTCACACCCTCTTCTGCTAGAGAATGCGTATGATATGGATGTCAATATGGCTTCTAAAAGAGATGATTTATAAATATTATATAGGGCATGGAAGTCTATTATTTATAGAAATGCTTGTAAATTGTGTAATATATAATATGGAGATATATATATATATACTTTTGCTGAAAAATCATTCTTTTTTCATCCAAACGTCCATTAAATGTTATCTAAACAGATGAAAGCAGCAGATGAAGGAAACATGCACTAAGAACTGCTTTACCAGGAGCTGGGCCCCCGGTCTGAGGGGGGACCCACGTGCGGGGAGGAGAGGCCACCGCCCAGCCTCCGGACCAGGAGGTGCTGGGGCTGCAGCCGCTGCGTCTGGGCCGCCTGCAGCCGAGACCGGGAGGCCGGGGCAGGGACCTCAGCCAGGGGGAGGGGACGAGACCCAGAGGATCCCCACCTAGGACGAGCCCACAGACCGCACATTCCAATCCACATGCCTCAGCCAAGTGCTCCAGACCTTCCCAGCAGCGCCCTGGAGGGGAAGGCCCTGCAGGGGAAATGAAAGCAACTGGGTTTCAAGTAACTCCAGGATGGAGTAACAACACCCGTGATAAGCGATGCAGAATTGTATTTCAAAACAAAGCACAACTGGCAGAAACCAAACAAGAACCTGGCTTGAAAGAATCCATCAGGAAGCCGTTCAGCGATCACGTTAGAGTGTGACGTCACACGCCACAGGAAAGAGGAAAGTGCTGTGCCCAGGAGGCGCGTGGGACAGAAGGAGGTTTTTAAAAAGAAGGTTCCCGACGGGGCGGGAACAAAAGAAAAGGCTGAGGCTCCGTCTGGTCTAATCAGCATTCGGGAGGAGCCGGGCGGCAGGGGACACGGTGGCGTTTCCTGGAGTGGCGGAAACACAGCCCTCGCGTTGGAAGGGCTTTGAACGGCCCGGGCAGGTCGGAGGAAAGGCCTTCACACCTGCAGCAGCGACGCTGGGGGACCGGGAAGTCACCTGGACTGCCCTGCGGGGAAGGCGCAGAACCTGAGGGAAGACTCCCTAGTTGGGGCGGGGGAACCACGCGTGAGAAAACTCAGCTCAGACCAGCCCAGGTCCAGCCACGGCCTTCGGGTCCCTGCCGTCTGAACCCCTGTTTCAGCAAAGCCGCACCCTGACTGCGGCCAGCTCGGGGCACGCAGGTGAGGGCCCTGCAGCTGTGCCTCTTCTATGCAGGTGATGGAGCAGGGAGTCCACCGGTGACACCCACGTGGCCACGTTGCAGCACAGTTCCGAAAGCCGCTGGGCGGCAGAACGGCTCCGGGGGGCTTTCTTCCTGTAGCTTCCGCACAGGGAATTTGTGACAGTCATGGGCAAAGGAACAGATACCAAGCCCCTCCCCAGCGCCAACGGTTACCTGCCCCCTGATTCCGTTCACATAAAACTCAGACATTGTATTGTTTCATTAGGAAGAGCGTCAGAGGTCCCTTCAGAAGTTGCCGGCCCTTAAAAAATACGTATTTTCTACCAGCGTAGGAGACCATGAAGCCACTGAGGATCAGGCTGGTGTTCTCAGGTCAGGGGACCTGCCACACCTGCCCGTTCCCTCCGCGCGGCCCGTGGGGCGCGGGCTCAGGCCGTGGCTCGGATGATTTTTGACCTTGACCCTGTGGCTTTTCCAACGCCACCCTCGGCTTCCTCCTACGTGAGCTGCTTCCCCTGCAACGCTGAACTGGCGCAGAAATCAGGTTTATGCCCTTGACAATAAATAAATCAACACTGTGGGGAAATGAGTCAGATTCCGTCTGAGACCCACATCTCACTAATGGCAGGACAGCGAACGGGTCCTTGTCGCTCTCTGAGGGACAGGGACACGTCATGGTGGCAGTCACCGGCTGCCCACCTGCCAGGGCTGTGTAAGGCCCTGGGGGCAGCCGTGCCCCAGGTGGGTGCACAAGTGTCACCCTCGTGCTGCACGGGGACACCGGCAGGGCCCGGCTCCCGGTGCACCTGAGAGCGTGGAGTCCAGAGACGCGTTGTTTGTGTTTCAACAGCCCTGGGTGCGCGTGACGCAGGACAGAAGTACTCGTGCTTACGGACATGGACACAAAGGAGAATCGTGGCATTTTAACTCTTCGCGAGTATTTTTAATTATTGAAACGCGCTTTGGTCGGAGCCCCGCGGTGAGGCACAAGGCCTGGGGTGGGGAGCTGCGGTGGCTCCCTGAGCCGCACGTTGGCCTCTGCTAAGAGTCCGGGGCCTGGCGCGTGACACAGGTTCAACACCTGCCCCCCTGTTCGGGCGGAGGCGCGCGCCCACCCGCCCTCCCCCACCCCAGCGTTTTCCAGGGCCCATGTGGACCTTGGAAACCCCCCTTCCACCCTGCCCTGAATGCCGGGCTTAGGGGCTTGTTCTCAGCGTGACCCTCACTCCTCCCACTTCACTCACAGGGTCCCAACACCCTCCCACTGTGCCCTGGCTGCCTGGGTCCCCCCACTCCAGCTTCAAACCGCCCCATCCTCCCAGGCACGCCCTGACCTCAGCGGCACTCACGGTTCTGAACCCGGGTGTCAAAGTCAGACGAGCCCGGTTCCCAGGTGAGCCCGGTTCCTCGCTGGGTGACTGGAAAACTGCGCAACCACGCGCAGGGGCCACCCGTCAAGCAGCAGGTCTCACCCCCGCTGCCCTTCAGGGTCTTGGGGTCCCACGTGGGTGCTGGGCATCGAGATTCAGGATCACTAACTGCCCTGGGACAGCGGGGACAGTCTCCAGTACCATCACCTTCCAGCCCAGGGCCTCTCCCCTGCTGACCTGCTCACCGCCCCAAGAGCCCGCCCCCCGCTGGACCCCGGGGAGCACCCGGCCCGGTGGACGACCACGAGCCAGAGCACTTGGACCTGAGTCTGCACATCACCCTGCCATGGGCCGATAATGGCCAAGGACCTTCCTGAAACCCAGTTTCCTCATCTAAACAACAGACAGGATGCCTCCGAAGTGGGAGATAGAAATGAACAGCAATGCACAAAAATATACACACACAGGCGATCCTCCCTAAGTGCTAAGCCTCCAAGAGCGACCCCTTTCCCTTCCTTGGTTTAGAGAATGCGGAACCTTGAAGCAATTTCAGAGAACAAGATTTTATTTTTCTTTTCCTGTGAGTCGGAGGACAACCACAACACCACACAGACAAATCTCTGCCCAATGGGATCATCAGAGTATGAGCTCTTAGAGTTGGGCACAGATACGTGTTTATTTTTAAGGTGGTTAGCAAGGAAAAACAGAACTACGTAAAGAGTTTGATTGAATCGTTAATCACGAGTATTCAATTTAGATCACGTTTTCACAAGGAAAAGAAATACATTTTAGAATAACCAGCTAATTACCAGGCAAGTTGAAAGTCATAAAGTGAAAAGTTTTAGTTATACAAATACTTCACATTACCTTTAACCTCAGTATCTGTTTTGAAATACATGACATTTTTGATTTCAAGGGTTTTTTGTTTGTCTGTTTGTTAGTTGAATGCAAATTTACCTAAGTATCAAGGACAAAATGAACAGATATATCTTCATTATAGAGTAACTCGTGTGTCAGACGAAATGAAACCAATCTGTTGTTTGGGGGCTAACTTTTTAAAAAAAGATTTTATTCATTATTTTTAGAGTAGAAGGGAGGGAGGAAGAGAAGGAGAGAAACGTCCATGTGTGGTTGCCTTTCACCTGCCTCCAGCTATGGACCTGGCTGGAGACCTGGCTGGGAATCGAACCAGCAACCTTTGGTTCGCAGGCCGACGCCTATTCACTGAGCCACCAGCCAGGGCCTGGATGCTAACTTTTTAAAACTACTAGGACCGTGCCTTTTCCACTAGGCTGGCATAAACTTGCAGTGTGGCCAGAAATGCATTAGTAACAAAGCAGGCACTGGGTAGCCTCCATGGTTTGTGGACCTCATTCCATGAGAAGTTGAAGACATCAGCAGCACCTTTTCAAACAGCATCTCAGCAGCTGGTTCTGAGGGCACTTGGTATGGCTGGGCACCTCCGTTTGATTGGGATTCTAAACATGGACCCCTTTTGACTCAATAAGATTTTTTCAAGGAACAATTTTTCGCTCATTAATTCCCGCACATTCACTGTACGAAGAAGGCAAGATTACAGTTTGAGTTTCGCTTTATAAACACAGTAAACTGGCACTAGGTTACATCGTAAGATTTTAGAGAAGGCTGTAGGCCAGAGCGTGCGGAACAAAGCGGGGGGCAGGTGTGCACCCCGTTACCAGCAAGGGGGCCGTGTGCCGGCTGAGGGCCACCTGGTTAACCGGGGCCTATTCACGAGGAGAGGCTCCGTCGAAGACTGACACCCCGAAATTATTTTCTCGTTTAATAACGTGGTTGACTTGTGACAAGACGATTGGGAGGCGCAGCAAAGCAGGGGGAGTCCATCTGTTTTTAAAAAGTACGTGCATCCCGAACACTTTCTCACTCGCGCAATGTCTGCGCCCCAAACCTTCATCCTCACCTGCAGCCCTGCCCGGGGCCCCCGGGGCTGTGGATTAATGTGAACAGACGTTAACGGTTGGGCGAACCTGTGGCCGAACCCAGCCTGCCTGCTGTGTTGGGGGGGCCCGCGGACCAAGAATGCTTTTCTGCATGACTAGCTGGTTGGAAACGAACCATCAGAGGGGCCGGAGGGCAAACTGTCGGTGCTAAATCCCAGCGACGCAGTGTCAGCTGATAGAGGAGCCAAGTTACGGGAGGGAAAGAGGAACCGTCCGCAAGGACCGGATGTGACCACGGGTCTCGCTGAAACCGAAGGACCCCCTCCCGCGGCCTCTCGGGTGCAGTGATAAGGGGCGGGAGGAGGGTGGGTCGGTCCCCAGCGAGGCCCTCAGGGCCTTCTCCTGGCGAACCAGAGCCCGGGTGTCCCCGCCGTGCGGGGTCCACGCCTGCAGATCCAGCGACCGGCGACCACATGCAAGTTCCCCTAAGTCTTGGGTGGGTTTCCTAACAGGATCAAAGGATTGGCCCTCATCAGGTTACCTAGGCAACAGCTCGAGGGACGAAGGCTGGACGATTATTTTTCAGTCCTCAATTGTGCTTCCTTCCATGGAGACATCATAAGGATGAGCTCACTCCTGGGTCTTCTGGGGAAAGCATGAAGAACTACTGGGCAGCCTCCGCAGACCCTGGCGGGGGCCTGGAGCAGGCAGCTCCCTGGAGAAGAGGAAGCCCGGCCGCTCGTGGGCACCCTGCGTCCAGGTGGAGCTCAGCCGGACGCCGGAGGCCCTGCCCGCACCTGCGTGTCCCACACCCCTTCCTTCCCCAGCAGCCGGCCAACCCCTGAGCCCGGGACCCTCTCCCCTCTGAACCACGCGGCATCACCCACGTTTCTCTTCCTAACAACACCAGGTTATGTCTAACTCCTACATTCCACACGAATTAGAGTGCAACTCGGGCAGGACGGCACAAACACGCAGGGTAAAATCAACACGCAGAATGTTCGTAACTCCCAGAGGCCCCACTACGCGTCTTCTCCGTGACTCCAAACACTTAGTTAAACTCGCCTGTTCGCCGGCATAGTCCTGTCATCGGCTTTATCTGACCCTGAGAGCTTCATCGTCTTCGCCGCTCTGGCCGGACGGCCGTTCCAAGCTGCGCAGGGGCGCTGACGTCCAACCTCCTGATCTGCTTCCCCATCGCAGCCGGAGAGGTTTCCATGTGTCGCTATTGAATCTGCTTTTAAATGTCCTTTCTCATACTAGTGACGCCCCACTCTCTTCCTACCTTAAAAGAATATCCTTTCTCATACTCGCGTGTCACTCTCGTCCACTCTGCTGAGAGTTTTTCTGTTGAAGTCATCATTGGACTGAAATGCTTTCAAATGCATTTCTCTTTATCAAGTGCAGAGGTCCTACAATTTTCCTCTTTTCTTATGTTAATGTGCGACTCCCAGGAATGAGCCCAAAATGTGGAGATGTTATCTATTTTATGCAGTGTTGCATTTGCTAATATTTTAGGTTTAAATTGTCCATCCATATGCATGAGCAGGATGGGCCTATCATTTGTGTTTTTTATACGGTCCTTGTTAGATTTTGATGCCAAATGATGCTGGAATCAAAAAAATTATTGGAAGGTTTCTCCCTGTTTTAACCACTGACCTTCTCTACCCCATGAAACACTTGATAGACTTTGGTTGGGCCTGTACTTTGTTTTGGGGGTAGGGAAGGCAGCAGTCGGGGAAGCTTTACATGTAGATACAATCCCTTTGATAGATATCATATTATTATAAATTTATATTTCTTATTTTAAGTTTAATTTTTTAAAAGTTAAGTTCAGGACCCTGGCTGGTAGCACAGTGGTTAAGGTGCCGGCCTGCAAACCCAAAGGTTGCTGGTTCGAATCCCCGGCCAGGGCACATAACCAAGGTTGCAAGCCAGGTCCCCAGCCAGGTCCATGGCTGGAGGCAGGTGAAAGGCAACCGTACATTGATGTTTCTCTCCCTCCCTGCCTCTCTCTCCCCCTCTCTTTCTGGAATAAATAAAATCTTAATAAAAAAAAATAAAAAATTAAAAATAAAAGTTAAGTTCAATTCATCTACATTTTCCAATTCCCTTGCATGAAGTTGCTTATAATATCGCCTTGAAATTATCCTCACGTGTATGGGACCTGCAATGATGTCTCTTTTCATTCTTGGTATTGATTTATTTGTGCCTTGAGATGTATCCATTTCACTAACCTTCTAAAAGAACCAAGTCTTGGTATTACTTGTAGCATCTGTCTTCCCATGCAGTGATGGAAAACGTGAGCATCCAGTTGAGAACAGAGAGACTCAAATTACTGGAGTGGAAGGTGGGCTTTATTGATTTTTCTGTTTAAGAAAAGTCAACAGATTTTTACTTATTTATTTATTTATTTATATAAAAAGCACAACTTTTTAAAAAGATTTTATTTATTATTTTTAGAGAGAGGAGAAGGGAGAGAGGCAGAGAGGGAGAGAGACATCCATGTATGGTTGCCTTTCACCTGCCTCCAGCTACGGACCTGACTGGAGACCTGGCTTGCAACCTGGTCATGTGCCCTGGCTGGGAATCGAACCAGCGCCCTTTGGGTTTGCAGGCTGGCACTTTATCCACTGTGCCACCAGCCAGGGTTTAACAGATTTTTAAAATAAGTTTTATTGAGATGTGCTTCACATACTGTAAAATTCACCTTTAAAAGTATACCTTAAAAAATCCACCCCACTGTGCAGCCACTCACTTAAGAACATTTTTCTGAACCCCCAAAAGAAACGGCTGCAGAGGACAGTTCCCCTGCCGCTCCCACCTGCCCTGTCCTGGTTAACCCATAACCTTCTGCTTCTACCTGGATGTCTTTTCGGACATTGTGCATGAAAAGGATCACACGATACACGCTCATTTGTGACGGCCTCTTTCATCTCATGTAATGTGTTCCAGGTTCACCCATGTCGTAGAACATCTTTGTTTCAAAATGAAAAATGTGACCATAGTCCATCACATGATCAAAATAAAGCCACTGCTGTTGCACAACATAGGACAATCGGACTAGTTACCTCTACTCAATGTGCTTAAAAAGGTGTAAACATTTATAGTGAATTTATAATTAATTTTATAGATCAAAACATCCTGATGGTTGCTCCTTTGGCTGAAAGGAAAAAAACCATGTGGCACAACTGATATTTCTAATGACATTTTTAACCAATGGAAAATTGTTTCTAAATTATTAAACATCATTTAACAAATCATTTATACCTTATCGTGTAGGATTAAACTACCAAATTGAAAAGCTTTAGGTAAAAATAGAGTATAGCGTGTTCTTGATATTTCATATAAATGAAACATGCCAAAATTGATAGCTAATCTAAGAAGCTTGAACTTGGAAATATTTGTGTTTGAGTTTTTGTGAGAGGTCAAGATTCCACTCATGTCCGGAAGACAACATTGCCCGAGCCTGTGTGGGGGGCGGGGAGGTGCCTGCCGTGGCCACCAGACGGTCACGCTATCTTCACGGAGGCGTCTGTGTTGGAACTCCACAGTATCCTTTAAGTAGGTCAGCTGATTGTATGTTAATTATACCCCAAAGCTGGAGAGGGAGGTCCCACCCTATCTGTGCACAGCAGGACGCACACCCCCAGTCAAGGGCCCTGAGGTTTCCTGTTGTGGTTTTCACTTCCTGAGGTGGTTAAATTTAGGCAAAAATTGGGCCACTTCTTTTTTTCTTGCTGATCCTTCTGTAGACTTCTCATTTTAGCCATGCTGCCTCTTTGTTTTTTAATTTAAAAAAATATATATTTCATTTATTATTTTTAGAGCGAGAGGAAGGGAGGGAAGCAGAGAGGGAGAGAAACATCCATGTGTGGTTGCCTTTCACCTGCCTCCAGCTACGGACCTGGCTGGAGACCTGGCTTGCAACCTGGTTCTGTGCCCTGGCTGGGAATCGAACCAGCGACCTTTGGGTTCGCAGGCCGGCGCCTTGTCCACTGAGCCACCAGCCAGGGCCTCTCTGTTTTTTTATGGGCACATGCAGCATAAAAATGTTAGACGCAATCCAGGGGCCAACCGCGGGAGGACAGCCACACATCCCACTTGCATAAAATTGTTCTCCATGCCCAGGAATGCACAGTAGCCTTTAATGCAGGTTTCAAGAGAGTGTTTTCGGGTAAGAGATCCCTGCGGAAATGCACCCATAACCGTGACTAAGAAAAGCTGCTTAGGGACACATTTTAGAATATATGATCAACATTGACGGCTGTAATCCATATCACGGGCTTTACAAGAAAAATGAACTGTGCGGCGGTAGAAGTGGCCTGGCCTGCAGGTGGGACGGACCAGGGCCCAGACGGGTCCCCGCGTGGCCTTGTTTTCCAAAGCCAGCGGTACGTTGCTTTGTAGTCCTTTTCCACCGGGGAACAGGGCAGGACCGGGAAGCCTGGTTGAAGGATGGATGACCATGGGGTGGCCTCCGAAGTTTGCAGTGAGAAAACCTGTCACATGTCCACGAATCTCGCTCTTCTGTGGCCAACGGCCGTTCCGCTCCAGGGCAGAGAGAGGACCGCTGGAATCAGGCGTAGATTTGAATTCTGATTCTTCCACTCAGTCATGAGCGGGCTGGCTGCCTTTCCAAGGGTTTGGTTGACGGACACGTCACAACTGGAGGCACTGCCCATCCCGGGGGCCCCTGGGCCCCCTGCCCCCTGCACATCTCGTGAGCAGAGAGGACGTTTGGAGCCTCTTTCCCAGGGAGGTGGGCTGTCTTCCCCTGCCTGCCCGTGTCCTCTGCCAGCGCCCCGAGGCTGCGCGTGGGGCTCCCGGGGGTGTGAAGCGGGCAAAACCCCCACCCTCATGAAGCCAACTCCCACTCTCTCCAAAAACTTCCTCGTCAACACAGGTCAACCCGTCGCTCCTTTCTTGGAGGTTTTGGTTGGTTCTCGTGATCAGATTCACATGCATCATAGCTCTGAGGGCATCCACGGGACCATCAAACCACCTGGCGAAGAGTAAACGCATTTTCCTCTGAGCTCAGGCCACACGAGAGGCCGACACTTGCACTTTGGGGTCATTGGCCCGAGGGTCTGGCCCATTCAAAAGGCGTCATCTGATCAAGGCTCACGCTGCACACGCAGCCCCTGTGCAGAAGAAAAAGGATACGACCCAAGCACGCCCGCTGTTCATTCATCCTTCTTTCGGGGTTTTCCTGCTGGTGGTGACGAAGCAGAGCAGTCGCCTGAACAGCTGATGAGAAGAAAAATGGAAACTCGTTGTCACCGAGGTGGGGGGCGGGGTGGCCCAGCTACAGAACAATGGCCAGGCTGGATGGCAGCCCCACCCTGCGTCGTTCCTGGCTCCTATTTGAGGAAGGCAGGGCCTTTCCCACTTTTACGGGTCCCCGCCGGGCTGGCACGACGCCCGCGCAGATGGGACGTTGGTCATTCGCGGAAACGTTACGACCCTGCAAAAGTTCACAGCGTTTGAAGAGTCTTACCCAGGGCTTCCTGTCAAAGTTAGGCAGGGAAATCATGAAATATTAAACCTCACAGGGCAGCACTTTTTCCCGTTGAAGGAAACCCTCCCGGCCTCCAGCTTCTCCGTGATGCTTTGTTTCCCTGAAAAATGTCCTTGTGAAGGTGTTTCTGGGGGTGTCCCTCCAGCCCGGCCCCAGCAGGTGTGTCCTGGGACAGGACCTTCAGTGAGTGCGTTTTCCTTTCAGTCAGTGACCAAGGACTCCATTGAAGCCATCGCCCCTACGCCTGTGTAGATCTATGACAGTCGTGGTTTTTTGTTGGGAAGTAAACAATCATAACACAATGCAAAGGAGACTCTCTTTGTTCGCTGAGCACCACGGCTTCACCAGCTGCCGGACCTTCAAGGACGAGGATGGCTCGTCAGGCCCGGGGTGGGCGTCCCGGTGGATGCGTGCTGCTCACTTTTCTGGGTGTAGCTGTCCTTGAACCTGGAGATACAGGTCCCCACGGAGCCCTGCTGCCCCCCTCCCTCCCGGGGGCTGACTCCCTCCACCACGCAAACCCTGCCGTGCCGGCGTCCGCTCGCCCACCGCGACCTGCAAAGCACAGGCGGCTCTCAGCCCACAGAGCCAGGGCGGCAGGACCACCGACACGGTCAGGGACGGTGAGCCCTCCGGGTGGACGGGGGCCACCTGCGCGCCAGCCCTCTGTCCCTGGGGTGGGGAGAGGCAGGAAGGCTGCAGAGGGGCCCCTGGAAGGCACGGGTGGCAGGGGGACGTCCGAGGCAGTGGGGCCGACCGTGCAGGGTGGCCGCCGTTTCGCTGGAAGATCAGGCAGGAAGTTGCGGGCAGGGAGGGCGGTTTCTCCAATGCAGCCTCGGGGACGTTCTGTTTCTCTGCGTGTGGCTGCAGGGAGGCACCTCGGCTCTTTGAAACGGGGATGGAAAGGGAGGAAGTGGGGACAGGAAGTGTGACGATCAAGACGTTTGATATAAAGTGGAGTCTAAGATTCTGGGTGTGACAGGAGAGGACCCCGGAGGGGACACAGTGAGACAAGAGGACAGGTCAGGACAGACAGAGGACGAAGAAGGAGACTGGAGGACACATCAGAAAGGCCCCTCCTCTGCGGCCGCTGGGCCTGGGCGGACGGAGCCCCTGACCTCAGGTGGCCCCGTTGGTCTCCCCATCATCCTCGTCCATGTCCTGAAGCTTTTCTCACTTTCCTTAACTTCTCAGCCATCAGGTTCCTTAGCCCACAACATAAACCTTGAAGTCTATTAAAAGAAAATAGAGCGAGACGTGTGAAAAGGAGGAAGAAAAACTATAAAAAGCAAATACAAAAAAAGTTGAAGTGGTTGACGTTGGAACCACCGAAGGCCAGTACGAAGGCCCCTGGATGATTTAAAGAACATAATCGTACAAAAATGTATTTCCTAACAAGGCACTGGGTCGCGCACGCGCAAGCCAAGGTTAAATTGTTACCTGTCCAAGGCTGTGAAAACAGTTTTTCATAGACGACAAACCACCTCGACTGGGTTTTAAAAGTTTTCATCCTTAAGGGACTGTATTTCCATTGCTTAGGAAAGTAAAAGGGAGGACACGGCCCCCACTGCAATGATGCCAACCAGGGGAGGGGCCAGCGCCGCTGAGGCGACCGAAACGGGATAGGAGCCCTCGTGGCCCCAGGGAGGAACCAGCTGGCGCCCGCGTGGCGGGGCTGAGGCTTGCGGGGGCCGGGCAGGAACACGCAGCACACGGTGGGCACTGCTCCTGGGTTCAGGCGTCCCCTGGGGTCTTGGGTGGGGCAAACCCTGAGGGTAAAGCAGCTGCCATGTAGGGAGATGCTGGCTGGTTGGTGCCCAGCCCGACCACCGGGGCAGGCGCTGCCCTAGAGTCGGGCGTGCGTGGTCTTCTCTCGTGCTAGCCCCCCATTTCTGACAACCGTGGACCGTGACGGCCTTCTTTTCCTGCCTGGAATACACAGCCTCAGGCCCCTGCCCACGACCCCTTCCTCAGTCCTCCTGGCCCGCCCGCCAGGTGACGGGGACCTGCTATGGTGCCTAATGAATGCTCACGACCAGAGCTGACCCACCTGCAGGGCTCGGGCCGGAGGACCAGGACCCCAGCCTGGTTTTAGTTACTACGTGCGACTTCAGGACGGACCGCACACAGCTTGTGTTCTCCATGTCACTCGGGACAGGGGGTAAGGATTCTGACGTGAGCAGAGGAGGGCTCCGCCGCGCTAGGGAGACGGGAGGGGACAGCCCTGCAGCCGCCCGCCGAGGACACAGGTGTCCCGGTGCCACAGCATTCCCGCCTTGGCCCTGAGCGGGGGCCAACCTTCTCTCCCGCTGCTTTTACAGGACACGTTGCAGCCGCCCCGACTGGGCGGGGGGCGCGGACTCGCTGGGAGCAGGAAGCCTCCGCGCAGACCCGGGCCACCGGCCTCCGCCGCCCGCCCCCTCTCCACGTCCGCCGACCTCCCCACGGCCCCCCAGGCTCAGAGGCTTCCGCCCAACACGCTGCAAGGGACGTTTAAAACCTGCAACACCTGACTGTGTGGTCAGGGACCCTGACCCTGGTCCCTCTGACCATCAAATGAAAAATGGCAACTGCCTGGTGTGAATGAATCAAAATCAGATCAGCAAAAATGACATTTTAGTCCTGAGTTTCGTGTGCCATGAGGTGAGGAAGGTGGAAGATCCCTGGTCGGAACTCTGGGTTCACAGGTTGAGGATGCGCATCCCGGCTGCACATCGGGGCCTGGGGTGCACGCGCTTCTGCAGGCGCCCGGCTGACCGCGCCTGGGCCAGACCGCTGTCCCGCGGCCTCCACGGGGCTCCCGCAAGTGCCCGGCTCTGCCTCACGCCTGTGTCGCAGGTTCCACCCCGGTCTGGGCGCCTACGACCCAAGTCAGGGCTGGCGGACGGGAGGCAGCCAACCGGGGCGTCCCTCTTGCGTGGGTGCTTCCCTCTCTCCCGTCCTCCCTCTAAAAGCGACGAGAAAACGTCCGCAGTGAGGATTACAATCAAAACTGGGCGTAAACGTAGGATTACAATCAACACTGGGCGTAAACGTAGGCAAAGGCAGGGATCCCCCTGGCCTCTATCATCCACCTTCCCGTCTGTCCTGCTCATCGTTTCTCTGCGTCTGCGTATCAGTGTGACTCGCTGTCCCCGTCCGTCCGTCTGTCCACTCGTCACCTGTCCGACATGACCGGGACCCTCACCCTTGTCTGCAGCGGCCATCGTGCCGGCCCGGCAGGGGTGGTGAGTCTGCCCGCTGCCCGGCGTTGGAGGAGCACAGGGACAGACGCGCTGAGCCTGGAAGGAGACGGGAGGTGGGAGGAGGGGTCCCAATCTGCAGGACCCCGGCCACCAGGAGCTGCCACAGGCCTGCTGTCCCACAGCTGTCCACGCGGCCGCCCCCAGGGAGGTCCGGTCCCGCACTCGCACCAGTGTTTTCTAGGTTACGTGGGCACAGCTGCCCCCACGAGACAGGCCTCCCAGGGGACTGTGATCAGGGCCACCGGCAGCGGGAGGCTGGCGAGCGCCCAGCAGAACGAGCTCGCTGTGCCGGGAGAGACGCGCAGGATCCGGAGGGTGTGGCTCTCCTGGGGCTCCCACACTGCCGCCCACCCACCCCTGCAGGCCAATCTGCAGAGCCCGTGGGTCAGGCAGGACTTTGCTCGGATGAGGGACACAGGGACCCACGGCCACTCGGAGGAGGAGACAAAGGCAGTGTCCTCGGAGCGGACACCCTGACAGTGTGGCCATGGTCTTGGGGAGACGTCGAGCCTGGTAGACTCAGGTTTCAGGGACCCAGGATGACCTGACCGGGGAGGCCGGGCCTCAGGGCCACGCTCCCCGGGGTGGGGGGTCTGCGCGCGCCAGGCCCCGCCCCGCCTGTGGCCGATCTTTGGAATTGGAGCCGGAACCTCGAGACGGGCCCCTGGGAGAAGCGAGGCCGTTGGAAGTGAGGGACTTTGGATCTTTCTTATCAAACGTTTCTTCAGGCTCCACAATAAAACAGGAACACGCCCAGGCGGCCCTCCTGGCCCCTCCAGCCTGCTTCCCGCGCCGGCCTCCCGCCCATCTTGCTGCCCCTGCTGAGGGAGTCCCTGCTGAGGGTGCCCCTGCTGAGGGTGCCCCTGCTGCCGATGGGCGACCCCCAGGCCCACAGAGCCGAGCCCCCGACCCGCGGGCGCCTGAAAGGCTGGCGCATCCGGCAGCAGCCGGGCAGGTTTCCAGGAGGGGAGACCGAGGCTGCCTGCATCATCCCCGTGGGCTTCGAGCACGGCTGTGAAATACCCGGCCCCTCAGGAAAGGTCGGCAGCACCCTCACGTGAAGCCCCGTAGCCTCTCACAGGGGCCCCTCCACTGCTGCTGACATTGGGTGGCACAGAGCTCCCCTCTGTCCTCACTGCAGCCAGCCCCTGGACCCCCACACCCGTCCCCACCCTGAACTCCCGGGAGAGCAGGGGAGGCTCCGGTCAGCCCGGGCCACAGGCTGCACAGGCCTGGCCCACGCCAGTGCGTTCGGCCATCAGGAGGTCATCTGGGGACATTCAGGACAGCCCACGGGTCCCCTGTGGCCAGAATACCCTCCCCCATGCCTCCCCCGTGGGGCCCTGCTGGAGAGGCACTGAGGCTCCGGGCAGGAGGGGAACACGGCCTGGCCACAGGGCCCCACACCCTGGGCTCCAGGCCCGCGTCACCTGCCCACCGTCCCCCACGCCGACAGCTGAGAAGAAGTCAGAAAGGATGTAAAGCACATTTAAGGGGCTGTGGGGACAGCAGTAGGAGCGAGGGTCCCGGGAGCGAGGGCTCCAGCCCGGCCCTGCGACTTGGTCCCTGGACCCCTTGGCCTGACACCTGCCTCCGGGCCTAGTTCCCGGCTGGAAGATGAAGGGACGTGACCTGTGCTGAAGGTCCCAGTCACGTTTCCTGAGCTCCTGTTGATTTCCTGCTTCAAAGCTCCCTATTCCACACGTTGAAAGAGGAAGAACGCGGAGGACAGGAGGACGCGGGGAGTCTGTCTTCATGTCCCGAACGACGGGTTGGTTAGGTCTTGACGGACAACACGGATGACATGTTTTCAAACACTTACAACCTGATTGATTATAAGCTATTAGGAACCCCGAACAGGTGGGCGGCATCGTGACCAGGCATCTGGGGTTGTGTTGGCCCCAGGGATCGCGTCTGCCAACATCGTCAGTGTGACGTGGGCTGCGCTGCGCGGGCTCATTTCAGATTCTCGTAACAGAAGCCGGCGGCAAAGAGATGATGAAATCAGTCAACCGCCTTTTCCCATTTCCATCTTTCTCAGCGATACTTCTGCCGTGAAACAGAAGTCAGTGTTTACGATCTGAACGTCACGTTAAGTTAGTGAGCAAGTTGAATTCAAGTTTCCACTTCCACGTGGAGTATTTTTACCCGTTGGACGGGGACTCCGCCGCTGGAAAATTCAGGTTTCAGAGAACAGCTAACGAATAAGCTTAGTCGTCAACGTATGTAAAAAGCTATTGTTTCAGGAAGTGAGGGTATGACCCCCCTTGAGTCCAGTGACCCAGAAGCAGTTCCACCTTCGTGCCCCTGGAGGACCGCAGGCCCTCAGGACGGTGTCTGAGCCTTTGTGCTCCAGGGCGAGGTGACCCCCACCCAGCACGCAGGTGGAAGAGCGCCAGAGCTTGACCTCATTAACCCCTGAACTCCAACCCTCACCTACACCCTTCTTCTCCTATACAAGGGTCCATGTTCTCATGGGGTGGAAGACAGTCTATTGGGGGGCAAACCCGCTGTCTTCTCAGACCACCACCAGCTGAATAAAGCGCCATAAAGATTCCGTTCCTGTCGCTGCACATTGGGTCTGGGGGTGGCACCCGCTTTTCCAGTTTCACATTTTTCACAATGATGAAAAGCATCCACTCGCCTACAAGCAACTTTATGTCCCTGAGCAACCAAACTGGCTCCTAGCTCGGGTGTTAGATAAACTGTCTAAGGAAAACTTCATGTAAGGAATGGAATCTGAAACAAAGAAAAATAATGGCAGCAGCCCATCTCATTCCACGCTAAAGACTTTGGTTTACATATTAAATATAGCCCCTCTTTTCGAATTATAAACATCGTAAATACCTGTTATTGAGTGTTTGGACAAACAATGGGTTAAACCAAAACAACATTGCCTTTTAATTCCACCATCTGGGCGGGGGGGGGGGGGGGCACACAGTTCATACCCTGTGGATTTTGTTTATTTTTTCCATGCGCTGGAGTGGGGCTCATTTGGCATCTGGGTGATTGTCACCAGGGAGACAGACGCGGGGAACTTTGCTAAACGCAGAGGGGGAGTCATTTGGACACACATGCGTCTGTGAAGCCACGTCCGGCAGGGCTGGGCCTCCTTTCTCCTCACCTGCCATGAGCATCTTCTGATGTCAGTAACTACTTCTTGACATCACATTCGTTTAAAGGGCCGGGTAACTTCCTATCGAATGGGGGGAAAACACAATTAATTTCTCGCTTCTGTTCTTGGACATTTGGAACCCACTGTTTGCGCCTACCCATAATGCAGTCACAAATATCCCTCATTCCAAAGCTTTACGCATTTGTGATTTCTCCTGAGAGGCACGGAACTGGAATACGTGGGGTATAGCGTCTGAGATCACTACGCTTACTGGTAAATGTTGCCGAAACTTGTTGCAGAGAAGTTGTATAAATTTACTTTCCCTGCATCTGCCTTTGCGGGAGTTGGCTAATCAGGCCTTAAGCAAAATGCCCCTCGTCAAAATGAACAAACAAACAAACAAATACAGCTTCTTGGTGACTACCTGAGTTTCTGTTGCGCGGGATGTGCATGTGAATCCCAGAGACGTCAAATACTATTTCATGTCTCTTTTCTATCTTGAATGAATGTCAGTTAATGCCCTTTCTCCATTTTTCTCACAGAGGATATTTTACATCTAGAAATCTTATAGTTTTAAGTCTAAAAAACCTGTTTTTGTTTTGTTTGTGGGTGTACCTTTGCCTTTTTCAAAGGCCTTTTTTGATGGCCTCCCTCCATCAAAAGTTCACGTAAATAGCCAGCCACTGACATTGTTTGTTTTATACCTGACTCCTTAGAGTTATTACACAGAAGTATATTATTATGTGTAATAAATAGATATGCACAGTTTTATACGCTTTAATTATGTATAATGTGTAGCTACTCCGCCTTGTGCTTGTGTCCTTGATCGCTTCACAGGTGTTAATGACATGATGTCCCCTCTGAGGTGGCCCCTGAGTCACCGCTGGGATTTGAGTCATGAAACTGAGTGGAAGCCAGTTTCTGGTTCTGGGAGGGAACAGCCCCGGATTGGGTTCATTTCACGAACGTTCATTTCCAGCACAGGCCTATGGAAGGTCAAGGGCAGGCAAGTGTCAGCAACGTGATTTTTCTCTGAAAGATCTTCTCCGGTTGAGTTCCGTGCAAGGCCGCACGGGGTTGGAGGAGTCGGGGCGGGTAGGTTCTGAGTGTCAGGTTCAGGACCGGGGCAGTGAGGGCAAGGGGGTCACATGAAAGTCACCCCAAAGAACAAGGAGGGGTTCCCTCTCTTTCCTTGTGTGCCCCTGGGGTGGCAAACTAACAGGTGGCTTTGCTGGGGCCACCGCGGGCTGTCCCTTCCATCAGCCAGCAGCACGGTCACCTGCAGGGGAGTTGGGATGTTAGCCGATGCCAATTATTTATTCGGAAGTGAATGGTGAATGCATCTTCTCAAACATCCAGAGATGAAGCATTAAACACACAGACTAGAATGATTTTAAAAGCTCACAGGTCACGGCTGGAGGGAGGTCCGGGCTGAGCTCAGACCACAGGGAGGTGGACCCCACGTCACTGCAGAAAACTCCCCAACTCTCAAAAAGTTGCTCAAAAAGGGGCGGAGAGGGAGGAGCAGTGGGGAGGAACCTGCTCACTCACAGACGATGGTGTGGGAACCCCCACAGGCCCCCCGGGCAGAATTGCCAACGCGGGGCTGACTTGAAGACACGCTCCATGTTCATCACACCTGAGTCAGGAAAGAGCTGAATTTCATGATCAGGTTTTATCTAAGACTCCAGAGGATTTAACCCTTGCTTTTCATCAAACTCATTTCAAGCGGTAAGTTTAATTTTCCAAACTCAGAAAGTCTTCCTTCCTGATCCACCACTCACAGCAGAAAACACATTAATGTCTGCGTCGTTACGTTCATGATCCTCCCTTCCTCTCACGTTCAGCCCCTGGCAGGGAGGAGGCTCGGTCACCAGGGTTTGTCACGGAGAGGCGCCCTCACTGCTCCCAACACCCGAGTTCCGTCCCTGCACTCACCACACGTCATCAAAATAAAACTCTGCCAACAGCGGAGACACGTCAACGTGTTTTGGAAGGAAACGGACAGCGGAGATCTAAATGACGTATTTCTTTTGAAAGGGCCAGAAGGGGTGCAGCGCCTCCCACCCCGGTAAGGTGCCCCCAGGGTGTCACCTGCCCGTGACGTGGGCCTGACGTGGGGCCTGGGCCAGTGGCAGCTTCGCAACCATGCAAAGGGTGGCCTTCGGGTCACACTCAGAGCCTCGGCCCCGGGGTGGCCAGGGGGCCGGGGGCCTGGGGTGGGGCAGTGACCGGGTAGGAGTCCTGAGGCTCCGCCGGGGGTCAGCGGGAGGACAGCGCGGACCCCGGAGGCCATGGGCTGAGGTGGGAGGACCGTGCAGGAGGCAGGCTGACCTCTGTCACGACAACAATGACTAGTTTTCTGTTCTGAATGGTCCTCCCAGTTGCACGGGTTCAATCAGTGCTTCTGTCAAACACTCTTCCTGCGGGTCCCCCTGTGTCCACGCTCTTCCGGGGCCCTTCCTGCAGGTGCCGGGGACTCCCCCCACCCTTGGGGGTCGGACACAGGGGCTGTGAGGGAGGGAGGCCGGGCTGCTCGTCCTCCAGACTGTCCAGCTCCCGGGGAGGGGAGGGAGGCCGGGCGGCGACTGGGGTGCGGTGTGAGGACAGGCCGCTGCTCCTGGGTGGCCTCACTCAGCATCCAGGGCCCAAGAAACTGCTTCTGTTCAGAGGCCGTTTCTCAGCGGGTGACATGGGGCATCTGCACCCACGGCTCCTGCGCCGTGTGACGCAGTGAGGGGACCGCAGGCTTGGTGGCAGATCAGAGGGGAGGCAGCGGTGGCCGGGGGCTGGGCCAGAGCCTGGAGCTGTCGGGGAGGACCCGGCAGGTGGGGATGGGGGTGGGGACGGGGGTGAGGACAGGGAGGGTCCGAGGAGATAAGAAGGCAGGTGTCCTCCTGTGCTGGGACGAGATGGTGCAGAGCGTCCAGAGCCAGACAGGCAGCTGGGGACTTGGTGTGGCCAGTAATCAGCGGCCTGTAGTTCCTGAGCCCTGGAGAGACCTGCCCCAGGGCGCCTGGCAGGGGCTGGGCCTGGCTGTGGGCGGGAGGGGGCCCTGGGGGGTGGGAGGGGCTGGCAGGCCAGCGCGGTACCTGGGCCTGGACGGGGGACCAGGGCTGTGGGGTGGGGCTCGCTGGAGGAGACCCCTCAGCAGAACAGCCAGGCTGCAGCGTCCCTGCGGCCGCTCTCAGCTGACCTCAGTCATGGAGCTGGGGCCAGCGGCAGAGCAGAGGGACAAAGGACAGCGGAGCGACCACGTCACTGTTGGTGCTGGAGGGGCCCGTCTGCGGGGGGTGCACACCCAGCCTGGGGCCCTGTGAGCGCAGCCTCCTGGCCAGATGCAGCTGGCAGCCGCGCTGGTGCTGCTTTTACCAGAACGGGGGGTGGGGGGGTGGAAGCAGCCACGTGACTGCCGTCCGGCCACACTGAGGCAGACGCTGCTCAGCTGGACCCGCGCCGGCCCCGCTGTGACGGCCGCAGCGCCAGGCGTGCGGGACCCGTCAGCTCGGAGGTGAAGCTGCCGGCAGGGGTGGGGCTCGCGTGAGCCCCCACAGGGGCTGCAGAGGCCGCAGCGTGTCGTCGGCCAGCGCTTGGGGGTGGAAGGTTCTCAGAAGCCGATTTCAGATCCAGAGTGAATCGGCAGCCCTGGGAGGTGAGCAGGTGAAGGTCGATCTCACAGCTGGCGACCTAGTACCCCTTGCATTTATTTTGGGGTAGAGATGGGTCGATTTTTCACCTGAAGCTGATTTTTGCCCATTTCTGTCCCCAGAAATGCTCTCCCTGTCCCTGAGCTGCCCCCCAGAGCCCGGACGGCCCTTTGCACCAGGGAATGTGGTGCTGACGTCCGAACTTGACCTCTCCCCGCACTCAGGCTGGGTCCTCAGCGGCCATTGCCGGTGGCACCGGAGCCTGTGGGCACGTGGTCAGGTGCCCGGGGCTCTCAGGCGGGGCCCAGGGGGTGGTGCCTCACGGGACAGCAGGGGGCACCCCTGGGTCCACTGGGGGCTGCAGAGGCGCAGTGACTGATGCTGTCCCCTCAGGGTCAGACTGGGCCCCTGGGCCCCAGCCAGAAGGCTGACCACCACCCCGCTCATTCCCCACTGGCCGCTGGCTCTAACCACTTACCCACGTCTCTAAAGAATTCCTCCCACTGGAGAAAATTCTAGTCTCTGTGATTCTCAGAAAAGACTTTCCAGGGTAAACAAAACTACCTTCTCCCTCCACCGGCCACGTCGGGAGCTGGGACTCTGGGAAGACGTGGCGTGGCTCAGATGCCACCCTCTGAATATGTAGAGGCCGGAGGGACCGCCACACAACCCAGGGCCCTGAGGTCACCGCGGTCATCAACCCACCCTCACCCTGTGAACCGACAGCAGCAACGCTGTTCACCCCTCTGCCTGCCCTCCCCCTTCCGAGCGTGGAAACTGTTCGCGTGGAAGCTGCAGGGGAAGGAGAAACGGAACATTTACTAAAAGACACTTAAATTGGACTCTCAGGCCTTCAGTGAGAAGAAAGTGGGCTGAGTGTGCACCGTTAAAGGACATGTTATAACCGAACGAGTGAGATGGACCCTAAGTCACACCGTGGGGAGGGCCGGGGGGACAGGGTGTGACCAGAGGCTCCGAGCTGGGCAGGTGAGAGCCCAGGACACGTGTGCACATGGAGGGCACATGGAGGGCCGGTCCGGGGCGCCCACCTCCTCCTGGGGTGCTGGGCCCACGTCGGAGCAGCCAGCCTGGTGCGCAGGGGAGCCAGGCGCTGGCGCGTCCTCGCTGGTCCTCAGCGCAGCCCAAGGGGACGTGGCAGAGGCAGCGGAGGGTTTCTGCTGGCCCGGCAGCCGGAAGGGCTGACCTGATGTGCGAGGGGGATGGTGCCGGCCCCAGGCCGGGACAGACGCAGCAACCGGCGCTGCAGCTGGTGTCACCCGCTCTGTCCTAGAAGCTGGCGCTGCAAGTGAGGCCAGCGATTGTGCCAGCTCCTCGCTCTTCAGTGAAAGAGCCATCTGTGCGCTGAGAGGAACAGCCCTTGACCACAGTAATTAATTCCTTTCAATGCCATGCGGCTGCCGTCAGATGCAGCCACGCGGGGACACAGCGTCACCAGGCGCTGCTGGTGACAACACCGACCCCTCTGCTGCCCCTCCTCCCGCAGGGCCGGGATCTGCAGCCGCAGCCCTGAGCCCTGAGTGCCCCGCGGGGCGGTGGCACCCGCCGCAGCCATGGCCCTGCACCCCGCCAGCGCGCCCTGCACCCCTGAGGCCCAACCCCTTTGGCGGCAACCCCTTTGCACCATTTTGATGCCGTTAAAAATGTTCATGTATTTGCAGCTCTCAGCCACCGATTTCCTCCTGGGGCCACAGCCGTGTCCCACGGCCCAGGTCACACCTGCTGAGACCTGGGACCCAGGCCGCTGGCTATGGGAAAGGGGGGAGGTGGGCCCGGAGGCTGAGGCTCAGGAGCACTGCAGGCTCCTGGGGTCTTCTCGCCCAGGCGCTGGCGGGCTGCCCACCCCCTGGGGAGGCGCCGCAGGACACCCGATGGCCTCCTGCTGAGTCCGCCTGGTTTGGGCCCCGCTGGAGCTCCGGAGGCCATCCAGCTCCACCAGGTCACGTACCAGACGGGCGCCGGGCACCCACGGGCGCCTCCTCCTGCCTCTGAGATTCTTATCCGGGAGGAAATGGCCCGGAGCCAGAGAACAGGGTGACCTGTCTGTCTCCCTACTGGCTTCCTAAACTGGGTGCTGGGTGGTTAGGTGGCTATTCAACAGAAGATCTGTGGTCTTTCTTCCAGGGACACACTCACATGGCTTTATTGTTTCCAACAACAGAAACGCGACTGGAACGGCACTGAGGCTCCGTGACTCACCCATCAGACCATCGAGCCACCCAAAGGGCTGCGGCCCCGGCGGGCAGGTGCCTCTTCCTGGCAGTGGTCTGGCCCGGTCACCACGGTTACGTTGATGGACGGAACAGACACTAGGGTCCTGCCAGCAGCCCCAGCTCCCGAGACCCCCAACGCCGGCCCAGCTGCGGGACAACGGCAGCACGGAGCCCCCGCAGAGCCTGGGGCAGCAAAGGGTGGGGGGACCCCGTGTTCACCCGTCCGGCTGCCTGAGCGGCAGCTGCGGGAAAGAACGGGGAGGCCCTGGGCGCTGGTGAGAAAAGGTCTCAGACGCTCAGTGAGACAGCAGAGCACACGGCGTGCAGACAGAGGGTCACACGGCGGCGGCACACGCCTGCATTGGCGTGAAGAAGCCCCGAACAGTGAGCTCAGACCTGATACCACGGCCCGTGACCGGGTGGCGGGGCCCCGGGGTGCAGTCTCACTCGGGGAAGGTGCCGCCTGCCTCCGGGCTCGGGGCCGCAGGCGCAGCTCCCCGGGGTGTCCCTGGGGCATCCCCCGGCCTCCCCACCTCCGTGCCCCTCTGGCTACACCTTCATCTCAGTGTTCCTTCCGCCGGCCTTCGCGGTGGTCGGTAGCTACCGGCCGCCTCCCCCAGATGCAGCTGCGCACGAGGGGGATGAAGGCGCAGCCGGGGGCCCCGAGGTGCTCCTGCACGAGGCGGGTGTGAAACTTGCTTGGTGACCGGGGTTCTCTCCCGAATGAAGGGGGTGCGGGGACCTGTGGGGGCCGTGCCCACCTCCACAGACCCCACCACGGTCCCTCCGGGCCACGCTTAGCGGATGAAAATAAGCAGCGTTGGTAGCCATTGATGAGACACCGACTCCATCGATGCTGGATGAACGAGGTAGATCCTACGAGCAGAGGCACCGGGGCCTTCGGTGAGAGGCCCTGCGGGCAGGGTCTCGGGCGGGTGGCCCGGCCGGACCACCAGGGAGGCCGCTGAGGGGTAACCGGGGCGCCGTTTGCTTCCAGGCGTTTCTGGAACAGGTGGGACCGTCCGGTACAACCACTTTGCGTGCCAGCCAAGCTCCCCTCTGAGGTCCCAGCGGGGGCCAAGGGCTGGCTGCCTCGGGCTCCCCACTTCACTTCCGGCCTCGTTGGCCCCTTAGGGAGGGAGGGGTGGGTCCCCGGCCCCCTTGCCGGCGAGGTTCTGGGTGCCAGTGAGGCAGAGACTCCGGGGTCTGATCCTCCCAGGCAGGAAGCGCCTTGTCGGGTCACCGAGTGCAGCCCAGTCCCGGGGGCCCCGGGGGGCCCCAGCAGCTCTGCGCAGGGGCCCAGGGGTCACGCTGGGCTGGGGCGCTGGCTCACCTCCTGTCTGCTACGCGCCCCGAGTTTGCCACCATTATGGAAAGGGGCCCCGGTTCCCGCGTTCGCTGTCCCTCGGTGCCCTTCTGCGGGGCCACCTGGCCAAGCAGGACGAGCAAGGACGCTGACGTGAGGCCAGCGAGGCTGGGACCCGCTGTGGCCGCCCCAGCTCAGGGGGCGCCGGCCTGCAACGCTTCCTTTCTGAAGGCTTTCGTCGGGGAGGAGGAGGCCCGCACCCCAGAGAGGCTTTCCTCTTGTGCAAAACACACAAAGAAGGAGAAACCCTAAAGGCCCTCAGAAGGCCCAACATTTGGACCGTGAGTCCAGAAGTGCCGGGTTTACGGCTGGTGCGGGGAGGGCAGGAGGCTGCGCAGGCCGGACCCCCACAGGGGTGCAGGCTACGGCCCTTCCCGCCACCGCGGCCCTTCCCCTCCTGCGGCTCCGACCCGAACCCGCTCGGCCGGCCGCGCCAAGGGCCTGGGCTGGGTCCTGGGGTGCAGGCCATTGGGGCGGCGTCAGGCCCGCGGGGCGGCGGCTCCTGGTGGCGGGTTTGCATGCGAGGTCCGGGCGGCGGCCGGGCACAGGGCCAGGGGCCGGGTGGGCCACACGGGCTGCTCTCCCCGTTTCCCAGCACGTCCTGCTGGGTCCAGCGCTGTCCACCCCTCTGGGGCTTTGCTCCCACTCACAGGGCTCCGTGCACCTTGTGGTCTCCGGAACTCGGGCACTTTCTCCCCCACGGAACCTCCCTGTTCGGACGGGAAGGCTGCCCTGCGCCCCCGTGAGGGGCAGAGGCACCTGGGAATGGCCGAGAGGAAGGCGGGCGGGACGGGCAAGGTCTGGGCGTCGGGAGCAGGGCCTGCCGTCCGCTCCGGCCGAGGGAGAGGCCTGCTTGGGGGACGGGCGCGGCCGTGTCCGTGCGGAGCAGGCAAGGCAAACGGACGGTTCCCGTGGGGACACTGTGGAGGCCGCAGAGGGGACAGACCCCTCTGGGAGCTGCGAGCCCCCGTGCTGGAGTCCCCCTCCACCTCCTCGGGTCTCAGGGACTCAGGCAAACGGGGGTGCTCTTCCCACCACGCTGCAGGGGGCTCCCCTCCCTACACGGGTGGCCCGTGGTGGCACAGCCACCCACCGCCCGGCTCCAGCCGCCCGAGGCACCTCTCTGCTCCTGCTTCACCTGCCTCCGCCGCCAGCACAGGTGTGTCTCCCGGGCTGCGGCCTCTGGGGGGAGGGGCCATGTTCTGCTCTGGGGACCTCGCGGGTCCAGGGCTCCTCCGTGCCTCCTGAGATCCCCGGGACAGCCCCCCACTCCCAGAAACCCCAGCCTCATCCTGGGTGGGCGCCCAGCCCTGGGCCAGAGCCCCCAGGTCTATGAAAGGGTGTGGGGGCCACAGATTGCTGTCTTCCCCGGTGCCCCCCCGGGGGACGGTCGGCCCCAGGGGCTCCTTGTGTCCCGGCCTGGGTCACTGTTTGCTGCACAGCCGAGGGTCAGTGGTTGGGCTGAGTCCAGAAAATAATTACTGAGTACTGGCCGCCCAGGCGCTGTGAGCTCAGCCTGTCATGGGGTCTGGAGCCCGGCCAGGCGCCTCGGCCTCCGCGCTCCCCGGGGTCTGTGCACCGCCAGGCGCGGGCAGGGCGGGGCCCGGGGGGTGCTCTTCAGGGGACAGGCTGTCTCGCCTCCCTCCTCTGCACCTACAGCTGCCCCTCCCTCCTCTGCACCCACAGCTGCCCCTCCTTCCTGTGCACACACATGTGCAGATACACACGTCAGAGTCGCGCACACACGCACATTGTTTTGGAACAACATTTAAACCGCCCGTTGGTAAACTGAACCAAACTGACACTGTCCCAACTACATTATTTAGTTTGTTTAAAAATTGACAACACGCCCATCAATAATGCAGCCGCTGGCGGCCCCGCACCAAAACCCCACTCGGCCTCACCTTCCTCCCCACCCTGTGCCCTGCCCCCCGTGGGCTCCCAGGGTCGTCGGAGAGGCTGGCCAGGTCAGCACGGCGCCCCGCGTCCCTGCGCCGAGGAGCCACCCCCGCACCCCGGCTGGGCAGAGGGCCTGCGGGGCCCGGACCGCAGATCAGGGCCGGACGGGGCAGGTCTGGCCAGGGCCCACCACAGAGCAGGGCCTTTCTTAGTCTCCTGTTTTTCTCTTTTCTTGTCTTTCTTTTTTTTTTTAAAGAAGCCAAACATTTAAGTTTTTAAATGAAATTTCATAACTTAACTTATTCCAATAGGCCCTGGCTGGTGGCTCAGTGGATAAGGCGCCGGCCTGTGAACCCCAAGGTCGCTGGTTCGATTCCCAGCCAGGGCACATAGCCAGGTCTCCAGCCAGGTCCCCAGCTGGAGGCAGGTGAAAGGCAACAGTATATGGATGTCTCTCTCCCTTTTTTCCTCCCTCCCCGCCCTTCTCTCTAACATAATGAACAAAATCTCCTATATCTATATTCCAGGAGGCCGGGGGGAGGCCCCGCCTGCACCCTGAGCCAGTCACTCAGCAGCCACCACCTGGATGCTCCTACAGGTTCTCCCCACAACACCCTGTGGGGCTCCTACAGGTTCTCCCCACAACACCCTCCCGACAGGTGGCAACACAAAAAATTCAAACGCATACATTTCATGCTAACTGTCTATTCACGGGTTTGTGAGGTCTGCCTGTACATATATGTTATTCTCTAAGACTTGTGCATGTACGTTTACGTGACTGTGGCCATGTTAGCAGGGAAAGGAGTGTCTCCAGATGCCAGCCCCGTCCTCTCCTCTCTGAGCTGTCACCAGGCGCCAGGGGACTGTCCCAGGTGGTGCCAGGCAGAGGTGACGGAAGACGCGGAGGGGAGATAAGGTGACCTCCCCCAGCCCTCTGAGAAGGGAGCTGCGGAATGCCTGGAATTCACTCTCCGCGTCTCAGGCCGTGGCCGGCGCTGCGGGTCCGGCGGTGGGAGGCAGCCTGGCGCTGGGTGGGAGCCGGGGGGCCGCGGGCTCCTGTCCCGGCCCCGGCCCTTCGTTCCGGGGAAAGTCACGTTGGCCCTCTGCCTCTTCCGCCTCTTCCGCCTCTTCCGCCTCTTCCGCCTCTTCCGCCTCTTCCGTTTCTGACGTGGGAAGCCTGCGGTTACCTCCGCCTCTGGCTCTGAGAGGCCTGGTTTCACACCCCAGACCTCGGCCTGCGACTCTGGTCAGCTTTTCTCCGGGTCCTTTTCTCACCTGGGAGACTGTCTGGCAGGGTTCCCCGCGAGGGTCCCCACCCCCACGAGGGCTGCTTCCGGGGACACAGCTCTGCGGGCCCCAGATGAAGCCGGGCGGCCGTGCGCCCCAGCACCGCAGCCGGTGTGCAGGGGCCGGGGGTCCTAGCCACCAGGACGTCCTCACCTGGCCGTGAACTTGGCTGGTCTACTCTGGACACTTCAGGCCCCTGGGTGGGTCCTTTGAGAGTCACTTTTCCTCTGACCACAACGCTGACCACGGCTCCTAACGCGTTCCCGTGGGGCCGGGGCAACTTCCTGGGCCCGTCTGAGGCGCTGCTGGAAAGGGACCCCAGAGTGAGGGACGCTGCCCACGAGCTGGACCCTGCGTTCACATGGAGAGGCTCACGGGCCTCAGGAAACCCCCGGAGAGGGGCCGGGGCCTGGAAGTTGCCTCCTCTGCAGGAGAAGCTGCCTGGGCAAGTGGGGGCTGTGGAATTTGTGCCCCCAAAACCCTGCACTGAAGATGCGGGTCTGGTTGTGGGCGGCTTAGGGGACTGACGCGTCCGTCCGGCGGCTGTGGTGGCCCCTGGGGCTCGTATCCCCGCCGGCCCGTGCACAGCAGGTGTGAGGAGTAGAAACTACACGTGTGACCGGCACCCCACCGAGTCCCAGCCACTGCCCGCCTGGCCTCTGCCCTCAAGCCCGGGGTTCACCTTCAGGGACATCTGGCTCTGAACCTGGGCTTAGCCCCGTCCTGCTGTGATCGACACGCCCGGCACTTTTGGCGCCTGGTCTCAGGGCCGTGTCTCAGGCGGGACGTGGAGCTGGGCCTCCGGTCCCCTCCGTGCTGGCCTCAGCTTCCCGCCGCACGTCCGCACCCGAGGCAGCGCCACGCAGGGTCAGCCTGGGAGACAGGCCCGTGGGGAGCACGACCCGCAGAGAGTGTGCACAGGGCTGCCCGTGCGGTCTCGGGGCCTGGCCCTCTGAGGCCCAGACATCAGGAGGGGGCTGAGGGCGCTGTGCCCTGGGGGTCTTCCCCTGGGAGCCCCAGCTCTCCCCGAAGCCCATCCTCAGGCAGGTCACACTCGCTGGTGCTCCCGGTTGACCTCCTTGCCGGGTTCCCATCAGCCGCCCCCGTGGCCCTCCCAGGAGCCTGTTCGAGCCACTGAGGCTGCTCCGGCGGAAGACTGGCCACCACGACCCACCCTCGCCCCACGGGCCACCCGGGGGTCCCCCATCAGACCCTCAGCACCCCTCTGGGGGTGGGTGGCCTCCACGCCCTGCCCAGGATCCACGGTGTCCGAGGGGCCCCCTGTGGGTAGCTCAGGCCTCTGGGGAGGATCCAACCCTCAGAGCGGTTGTGGGTGCAGCCTGCTCGGAACTCGAACCCAAGGTCTTGGCGGGGCTCCCTGCACCTTCAGGGGCACATGGGCCCCGAGGCGGCCGCCATGTGGGGGAGGAGGGCGGCCGGCAGCTGCGCTGACAGCGACACTGAAAGGGCTGCAGTGACAGCCAAGTCGCCCAGGGGCACCCGGAGTTCAGGGCCGTGGCCGGGAGGCCGGCGGCTGTGCCCCTGGTCACGGCCGCGTGGGATTTCAACAGCCCCTCTCCCCAGGGCGGCCGCCCTGCAGGAAGCCACACAGTGCTGCCCAGATCCCAGGGCACCGCGGGGTCAAGAGGCAGAAAACATTAGGCTGGCTGCCCGCCTCTGGCGGATGAATCCGGGACATTGTCTGAAGCACAATGTTTGGCCAGCCGGCCCACGCTGAGCAAACCGGGAGGGAGGGCGGCCCGCGGGGCGTGGCCCTGGCCGGCCGTCCACCCCCAACCGCACTCCCTGCTCAGCCGCAGGTCCCAGCGGGCGGGCGGGTGGCGTCCAGCCCGGGGCCTCTGGCCCACGGTCCTCAGCCCCCACCCGGCGCAGGCAGCCCAGCGAGCACGGGGTGTGGGGAAGAGGGGCAGGAACCTGGTCTAGCTCAGGGCCTGGACTGGCCTGCGCGGGTCTGCACGGCGCTGGAGGCAGAGGGTCGGGCACCCTCTGCGGCGACTGCGAGGGCCGTGGGGCGCGGGGGGGCGGGCGGGGGGGGCCCGCGGGTCGGGTCGGGGGGCAGGATGCACAAGCCACCTGCTGGATGCCAGGCGACGGGCCACCCGAGGGCTGTGGGACGAAGTGAGGGTGCGGCCGGGGCGCCGTGTCGAGGTCTGGGCTGCAGCCCCGCGGGTGACTCCCCAGGATTCAGGTGACGCTCCGGAGAGGGAAGGACAGGAGGGCAGTGAGAGGGGACAGGCGTGGGCAGGGGTCGGCCTGGGTGCCACAGAAGCTCCGGGGAGGAAGGGACGACAGCCCAGCAGGAACCGTCAGAAAGGAAACCTGGACGTCGGGAGAACCAACCCGCAGAGCATTTTGGGCTCGAGGTCCCCTGTTCCCCAGCGCACAGGACACTCCGGCTCGGGTGTTGGGCTCCAGGCTGGGGTGACTCACTGGGGACCCTGAGTCGGGCTGAGGGTGGGGATAACACCACCTGGGGATGGGGCAGCTCGAGGGTAACAGGCCACAGTCCAGCTTCGGACTCGGGCTCAGCTGTGCGTGGGGTCCCAGCGGCCCGGCAGCAGTTCCCGGCGCGGGAGCACCGCCGGAGACATTGTTGGTTTCCCACAGGACAGAGGTCCGCGCCCTGCCCACCTGGCCTGCAGGCTCCTGGGTGGAGAGCGAGGGCTGGGCGGGGGGATGGCTCCAGAGAGCAGAGGAAACTCTCCCCACTGGGCCCGGCCTGCCCAGCGACAGTGGGGACAGCAGGGGCACAGAGAGCGAATGAGAGGCCAGCGTGGGGGTGGGGGGACTTCTCCAAAAGGGTGATGCTGGACAGGCCAGCACGCGCACCCTTGTTACCTCCACGCCTGAGCCTCGGTCTCCCCACCTGCACTGAGCCGCGGGGGCTCACACGGCCGTGGTAAGTGGGCAGCAACCCAGGGTCACTGTTGTGGGGCGCAGGGTCCCTCTGGGGCGCCGCACCCTCCCTCGCCGCTGGTCACCTAACCCGGCTGGAAGAAGCGGGGAGCGGCGCCCTGTGCACCCCCGGCGCCAGGCGCACCGTCCGCACCTCCGTCCCTCACAGAGATGCAGGAGAGCAGACAGGCCACCGAGCTGGCTCAGGGTTGGGGACAATGAACCCGGAGGCCTGGCTTCCGTCCCAGACCTTCTCCGCAGGGCGGGGCGCTCAGCCGAGTGCAGACAGCGCAGAGGGAGGGCGGCCGGCGGCCCTGACAGGGGGTGGCCTGTCCCCAAGACGCAGTAGGGTCCCTGCTTGGCGTCCACTGACTACACGAATGACCTTTATGACCGAGTTTAAGAGAAGCAATTTTGAATGTTTCCTGTTTGACATCGTCTCTGAAAAGAGCGAGATGAAAAGGGCGAGGAAGAGATGGACGAGGAGAGACAGGAAGGACCTATTTCTGCGACCCCCTCTCCCTCCCAGGGTCCCCCACCTCTGGTCGCTCCGTGGCCTCGGCTATGTCAACGTCCGTGTACAGTCAGTCACCGTTTAAAAACATCGTCTGGGATGAATGGTTTGCAGGCTGGTACGCAGCCCACCGAGCCACAGCAGCCAGGGTGGAAGTTAATTTTTAAAAATGTATCTAAACGGAGGGTTTCGCAAAGAACACGGCATTCTTCATGCTCGCGCTCTCACAAGGACCTGCGCTGGGGTCCCCCAGGAAAAGGTATTTTCCTGTAAACTGCTATTTCTAGCCAGGATTTCCTCCTCCTCTGCACGCAGGGTGAGCTCCAGCCACGCGGCCGTGAAACCGGGGTGCTCGCGGCCCTGCTCTGGGGGAACCTCTCTTTGGGAGGCCGGCTGCATGAAACTGGCATCAAGCCCCGGGCTTCTTACTCATGTCTTTGCAGAGGAGAAGAGACTTGGTGAGCAAGATTCCACTTTGCCCTGCCAATCACCCAGGATTTTCTCTCGGCATCTCCCAGGGCGACAGGCAGAATGTAATGGCCCAGCAGCCCCGGCACGGTTCAGTAACCCCACTGCTGCCCAGAGGCAGAGGGTTGTCTCGGGGTGGGGTGCCCTGCGGCTCCTCTGTGCACAGGCTGTGGGAGAAGACTGACCCTGGGCAGACTCTCGGTTTCCCCACGTGCCCTGTGGATCGCGTGGGTGCGGGCCCGGGTCCAGTCCCGGGGTCCTCCTCCCTCGGGAACAGCTACACAGGGGTGCTGACCCAGACCCCAGCACAGGGCCCGGGAGGGAGGCGGGGGCTGCCCGGCGCCTGGGAGAGCCAAGGCCCAGAATCCCTCATTCTCCTTTTCCTGGGACGAGTGCTGGTCTTCATCACATGGCCACAGGCGATGTGCACATCCTGTTTATGAAACTGAGCTCATGGCCCTGGTCGCTGCTCGTGAAAACGCAGAGAACATCCTGGATTTCAAAGGACTGGACCAGACTTGCTCCGTGTGCAGCATCCGTGAGGTGCAGGGCAGTGACGGGGAGCTGCCCAATGAGTCCCCCGTGAAGCCAAGGCCGGGGACAAGGTGCCCTTGGGGTGCCGGCATCTCCACCCACGTGGCGGGAGAGGGACGTGTGGATGGAACGCAGCGGGCAGCCCAGACTCACTTCAAATGAATGAGGAAACCAGAGATCATTCAATAAATGGTTTCAGGACGTTTGGTTTTGTGAGGGGAAAAGATCCTGCTGCACCGTATTTATAAAAATAATTCCCCAAATAAAGAACTACGGTTATCAAGAGAACCCTAAAGCTAATTTGTGAAGATAGTGAGAGTAGGAAGGAAGTCGGGAAGGCCTTCTCTGGAGGGACCCAAAAGGCGAAGAAATGAAACCCCGATAGGTGTAACCCCGGAAGATGCCTGCGGTTTCCGTGCTCTTCGGGCTTTTACGGACCGGGCACATGGAGGGGTGCGCGAGCCTGGACCCACGGAACACGCTGCGGCCGCTGTGCGCCACCGGGGCTGTGTCTGCGACCCCCACAGGTCCCGCTGTCACGGGTCCCATGTGGACGGCCCTGAGGGGACCCCGCACACCGGGGCGAGTCAAGCAACAGACAGCAGGACCTTATTGACTTCGCACACTAAGTGTTGGGGTGCTCTGGGGTACAGCGACGGAGAACGGGAACATCCCCACTTGGGGCTGTCACGGTGGCGGCCGCTGCTTCAGGACGTCATTCTAGCCCGTTGGTCCTGGAGCCGGAGCCCAGCAACACCACAGACTCACACTCCTCCGCACGTGACAAAGTTTTCCGTGCGGAGTTTCCGTACGTATTTGATGAGATTCATTCACGGGGTATTTCCTGAATATGCAAATTGTGTCACTTGCAAATAACTAGTTTTCTTTCTTTTCTTCGTTATTACATTTTTAAATAAATTGTCCCAATTTCTTTTCCCTTTGCTCCCAGGACTCCTTCCCTCCTTCAATCTTAGTTGAACATGAACATGAACATGAACACCCCTCTTAGTTCACGTCCATGGGTTGTGCATTAAAGTCCCTTGATTTCACTCTTTCCTCTATTATTCTTCACTTCCCCTGTCTTACACTCACCAACTATGTGTCCTAATCCCTCCCCCATTTCCCCATTTCTCCCCCTCCCCCTCCCAGCTGATGACCCTCCCAATGGTCCCCACACCTATGATTCTCATCCTATTCTGCTGGTTTGGGTTTTTATTTTTATTTTTTAGATTCAGTTGTCGATAGTCGTGAGTTTGTTGTCATTTTTAATGTTCATCGTTTTGATCCTTTTTCTTTGATCCTCTTCTTAAAAAAGTCCTTTTAACATGTCACGCAATACGGGCTTGGTGATGGGGAACCCCTTTAGCTGCACCTTGTCCGGGAAGCACTTTTCCTGCCCTACCATCCTGAGTGACGGCTGTGCTGGGTGGAGAAAACTTGGTCGTAGGTCCTGCTTTTCATCACTTTGAATATTTCGTGCCAGGTGCGTCTTGTCTGCAGAGTTTCTTTTGAGAAACCAGTTGTGTCTTCGTGACGCTTGTTGCCTCAGGAACTCGCCTGTGTTGAGCGAGGGTTTCATCACGTTGTGGTGCTGTAGGTGGCCGGGGGGGTCTGAGAGGAAATCGTGCCGCTTGCCCACCGAGTCGGGCAGGGTCTTCCTCCGCCCCAACCCCCACTGGGTTTCACAGTCAGAAGCAGAAGTTCCTGCTGCTGGAACCCGGGCTGCGGTCTGGTCCCAGGTGTAAGTGCGTGACTGTGCTTTTCACCGCGGCCTCAGCATTGGTGCTGCCGCCACTGATCTCCGCCCTGCCCCGCACCCCCGTTTCCCCCGCCACTGCCCCCCCCTGGCTGCCCCTCCTCCCCTTCATTTGTTGCACTTTATGTAGTTCAATTTTCTGAAATATCTGTGTGGTTATTTTTAAGATTTTATTTATTATTTTGAGAGAGAGGGGTAAGGAGAGAGGCAGAGAGGGATAGAGACACCCATGTGTGGTTGCCTTTCGCCTGCCTCCAGCTACGGACCTGGCTGGAGACCTGGCTTGCAACCTGGTTCTGTGCCCTGGCTGGGAATCGAACCAGCGACCTTTGGGTTCGCAGGCCGGCGCCTTATCCACTGTGCCACCAGCCAGGGCATCTGTGTTGTTTTTATTTAGTTTCAAGGTAGATGTAAATTTCTTCTCGTTGTGGGGGAGACACCCACATTTTGGCCAGAGGTCCCTCCCCGTAAGCCTTTTCATCACTAGTTCAGCTGTCAGAACTGGCTGTCAGAACAAGCCGCCAGAAACCAGCTATCAGAACCAACTATCAGCCTAGATACGCAAAGCGCCTTGGAAGCTGCACTGTCCCCTCCTCCCACGGGCTGTGGGAAATTTGGGGGTGGCCCTGTCCCACCCTGGAACTGCTCCACTTTCGAAATTCAGATCCAGACGTGACTTTCTCGCACTTTCCCTCCTGGCCCCGGCCTTTCTGTCTGCTTCTCGCGGGGTTCCCACCTCCTGGGCTGCCTGCCTCTCAGAACTGATCCCAGCAAAGCAGCCCGTCCTCCCAACGGCTCCCCTGCCTGTGGCCCTGGGGCGTCACCTCTCGCTCCCGCCCCTCTGCTCTCTCCTCCCTTTCCCCGCCCACCTGCACCTGCTCCACCTGGTGGTTCCCACCTGGGCCGGCCCGGCCCCTCCCTCACCGGAAGCCCCCGCCCCCACCAACCGCCGAGGCTCCGTGCCAGCTCTTCGGTCCCACACGGGACCCAACACTTGGGCTTCGTTTGGGCTGTGCCGTTCTGACGCCTCCTGGCCTGTCACGACGCCACCCTTTCGGCACCTCGAAGTGTTCAGAACAATATCCGGCTCGCCCCGGACCCCTGCCCCACTTCAGTTTCCAGCCAGCTTTCCAGAATTCCGCCTTCCTCGCTTGGATTTACCCAGATTCCACGCTGTGGGGACGTCCTTCCTGGACTGTCTCTTGAATGGCTTCCCCCACCCCGCCCCCCGAGATGCAGAGAAACGGCCCCTAAGTCTTCCCAGGGGTGCTGGCCTGGATCCCCGATGGCAGGGCCTGCCGGCTGGTGGCAACCATCTGGGAAAATCCATTGGCCCCTTGAAGGGAAGAGGCAGTGTGGGGCGCTGGTCGGGGTGAGCGTGGGGTCCTCCCAGGGACGCCACCTCATGTGCCCTGGAGAGGACCCAGCGTCCCTGTGTGCCCGTGTGGGAGGGATGGAACCTACAGAAGAGCCAGTGGCCGTGGAATGAGGAAGTTGTGCTGTCTCTGCGGTCACCTGTCATACGAGAAGGGCCAGCAGGCGGAGACATCAGCAGCAACAGGTGGTGAAACCAGAAAGGCCGGTGGGGCAGGTGTGCTCAGGCTCCAGGAATTCTCTACCTTGGGACGGTCCCGGCCGGTTGGGTGTCTCCTCCGTCCCTGTAGCAACATTCCCCACCTTGTGCCCACGCCTCACTGGAGGTCACCGGGGGTGGGGAGGGTGGGAGGGGCCTGGGTCGGGCGCGGACAGCAAGTTCTTACTCACCCTGCACCCGCGGTAAAGCCTCCGGGAGCGGGGGCCCCCTCTGTCCGCACCCCACCTGCTCCTGGGGCGTGGCCTTTCCTAACCGCCCGGGCTCCCCTTCCTCCGGCCTCCCAGCCAAGCAGGAACACCTGTCACCTGTGCGCTGCTTCGCTTTCTTTCCCCTTTGACCCAAGGACGCACACTTTCTGAAAATAAAGCTCTTCGAACGTAAAAACGGGGTCGTTAACTTCTGAGCTCGCCTATGAGGATATTCTAGCCATCTGCCCCTAGAGAGAGCCCGCATTCAGCTCGCGCGTGAAGGAATGGATTTGTACGGCCCAGCTGATTCATTAAATCTACCCTGTGGGTCCCCGGCGTTAGCCGCCACCTTTCCTACCTGCAGGTCCCCCGTTTGCTTAAAATAAAGCCGTTTGCAGGTGTCCAAGGCCTCTTGGAATACGGAGATGAAGGCCACCTGCCCTGTCCCCCCGCAGGTCTTAGTCACCTGCCCAGGACCCCCCTCCTGGAGGGAGGGTCTTCACTGCTGTCCAAGAAGGCCAGCCCCGTACATTGTGAAACAGAAAAGCTCCTTTGGTTCCTTTGAAAGTTGTTTTCTCAGGTTGGTATGAAGCGGGCAGCACTGGGGTCAGACCTGGCCGTGATCTCTGCCCCAGCGCTCAGGACCCGCAGGCCCAGGCCAAGTCCAGGCTCTTCTCTGAGACCCTGTTCCCTCCCCAGCCCCCTCCTCCCCTTGTCTCCCTGCCTCTCTCCCCCAGTGCTGTAGACCACCCCCAGGCCCACCCGATGGCGACTCATAGGCCCCTGGGGTGGGGGTGGGGGGTGTCCTGCGCTTTCCTACCATAGCTAGTCCTGGAGCTGGGCCCCAAGGTGCCAGGGGAAGATGCAGGGCTCTCCATCCTGGAAGGGAAGGGACATCAGAGTGAGGTTCAGGCTGTGCTCCCCAGGTGGTGGTCCTGGAGGCCGAGGTCTGGAGTGAAAGTGCTGGAGCTCAGTGCAGGCAGGGTGGGGGCGGGTGGGGCAGGCTGGCAGGCAGCACCCGCTGGGGGGTCCCATGACCACGGACACGCTGCGGGGTGACTCCATGGCCACGGCTCCAGCGGGGCAGTAGAAGGAATCTTGTGAGACCTGGGCCTCCTTGCCCGGTGGGCCTGAGCTCTGCGTCCTGTGTCAGTGTCCACGTGGAGGCTGGGGGGTCGCGGGCTCTCACACCCGCATTCCCAACCTGCACACACGCTGTGCAGGCCATCGACGCTTTTCAGTAAAAATAAGTTAAACGTATCAAACGTGGTTCCTTACGTGCTGGGTAAACGTGCCTCAGTGAGGGATACGTGTCATTTGCGTTTTAGGAAGCAACTGTATGTGGCAGCTGCATAAAAACTTGTTTTTAATGGTTATTTATTTTAATGCTTATTAGGAAGAAAGGCTGCACATCCATGCCTTGGGGGTTATTTTTGCTTAAGAAAGAGGCTATACCATGTTTTTAAGTTAAAAATGAGTCTCTTTAAGAAAAAAATATAAGGTAATGATGCTGTACGTGCTTTTTAAATGGCTAAAGTTATGGTGGAAATACTAAAGTTTGAAAAGTGTACATCATGAATGAAACATATTCCCGAACTTGCTATTATCGTTTTGGATGTTTTAGAAGGTCACATGTCCTCTTTTAAACTATGCTAGTGAGTATATGTAAGTTTTTTAAAGTAATTAACCTATATATATATTTTAAAGATGTTATTTTTAGAGCGAGGGAGGGAGAGAAGCATCCATGTATGGTTGCCTTTCACCTGCCTCCAGCTACGGGTCTGGCTGAAGACCTGGCTTGCAACCTGGTTATGTGCCCTGGCTGGGAGTCGAACCAGTGACCTTTGGGTTCTCAGGCTGGTGCCTTATCCACTGAGCCACGCCAGCCATAAATAACCTATATTTTTGAAATACACATGAAGTGAGTTGTGTATGTGTGTGAGTATATATGCATGTGTGTATGTGTGAGTGTAAATATGCACGTGCATGGGTGGACACGTGTGTGCATGTATGCACATACATGTATGCATGTGAATTCAAATGTGTGTATGTGTGCACCTTTGAGCATGTAGATGAGTGTGTGCACACGTGTGCATGTGACTGCAGCAGAAAGACCACGGAAGGCTGTTTATTCTCCTCCCTGCCCTGCACCCTCCACCCTCAGCTTCTAGGCTTCTTGTTCATTTAATGTGGGGTTTTGGTTCATTATTGGTTTGGGATCGCCTTTTAATTCCGTATTATTTTTTGGAGCTTGGTAGCTTGAGACGCAGCTTATTTTATTTCACGTAGTCTTAGCAATCCTGGCCGGTGTGCTGGTGGCCTGACCCTCCCCTTCCCCAGCTAGTTTTCGCTTTTACCCCCAATGGGTACTTTTCCTAGGAAGCTACATGCTTTGTAAGTTCTTGTGCATTTGACACGAAACTTCTGCTTTCAGTTACGTTCTCCTTCTGGATCAAAGAACAAGAACATTATTTAACTGCACAGGGCTCTTTACCTGGGAGCACAGCCTCACCGGCTTTGGGGTGGGAGGCCGGGCGGGGAATCCGCAGTTCCGTCTTCGCTCGCGGGCTTCCTGCCCACGCTGAGGGTCCTGACCGCCCCCGCGCCCCCAGCTGGGGTGCCAGCCAGGTCGGGTGGGATGTTTGTATCGCTACCCACACACCCTCCAGTAGCCCCCCACCTCCGTACCCGCGGGACAGTCGGACTAACGTCCTCTAGGCCTGGACGGCAGCAGCTCAATGTGCCGCTGTTCCTGAGAAACACATTTGAAATCAGCAGAGACGCATCAGTTCCTGCCTGAGGGCGGCCACCCACCGTCAGCTCCAGGAGCCCCCACTGGGGTCTCCTCCCGGGGAAGTCAGGGCAGTGTGGTGGTTGCTCCCCGTGCCTGTGGGGGACAGGATGGCGGTCCCTCCTCCAGCCCAGACTGACGGGTGGTGCTTTCAGCTGCAGGAGACAGAAACTCTGACTCAGGCGGCTTTGAAAGGAAAGGAAGTGTGCAGCCTCAGCTGGGACAGGAAACGGGCGGTGGCCTGCAGGAGTGACTCAGGGCGGGACAGGGTCACCCAGCCGGTTTCCCTGGTGCCCGACGCTGTGGGCAGTGTCCTCCCCACACCAGCGGGGGAGGTGGGGCTCCCAGCACCACCCCACAGAGTGGCCCTGGGACTGCTTTGCCCTCCCAAGGGCCTAAACTGTTCCCAGGAGCCACCTGCCAGGGCTGCCCGGTGCTCCAGGGTCCGAAGCCCCAGGCTGGGGGCCAGAGGCCACCCTGACCGAAGCCTTTGGCTGTTTCTGAAGCCCAGGGGGATGGGCCTGTGAGGTGGTACACTCGGGAGCAGAATCTGGTTCTGTCCGCCGGGGAGGAGCGCCCGGGCGGGGCTGGTAGGCAGGGTGCTGGCACCCCCTGTGCGGGCTCCTGTGGAGACGGAAAATTCAGCTCCGTTAACCAGATGGCGTGTCTGGTGAGGGGTTTCGGAGGTGCCCTTGCCTGGAAGTTCATGTCTGTCTTCAGAGTCCTACAAAAACGGAAAAGCAGGATGGAGCGGCCACCGCAGGGCCCCCTGGTGGCTCTGGGGGTGGACGGGGGCCACGGTGGCAGAGGGGCTGCCTGCCGCCATCCGCAGGCCTTGGGCAGGTCGGTGGGGACGGACAGCCTGCAGGGGTTGAGCAGTTTCCTCTGTCACATTAGAGGGAACGTGCCCATAAGTGGAACTGGCTTGGAATTCTGGGTGCTAGCATGTGAATCGGAATCCCTGCACTGGGCGCTCAAAATCCAGCTCACTCCCAGCGAGAAGGGCCCTGGACAGCGCCCCCCATCCCACCCCCCAAAAGACAAAGGCAGAGAAGGAAGTGCTGGGCCCAGCGCGTTTGCAAGAACGGGGAGAACGAGGATGCGGGTGGGAGCAAGGCGGGGGCACCTCTCCTGTGACAGGTGGGCCGCCCCTGCGGACGCCCACCAGGAGAAACTCCGAGAAAGCACAGGGCGCCTCCGTGCCGCCCCCCACCCTGCCCCACCGTGAGCCCAGTCGGGTGAAGGGAAACAATGGGGAAGCGGGAAAAGGCTGCAACACCCGAATCCCCACCGCCCGCCCCGCCCGCCCACATTCCATTCCAAGACCCACAATCAGCTCCAGCCAGACATCCTTCCTGCGGGTTCCGGCGGAGCCACAAACAGGGCGCGCTAGCTGCAAAACAGACCCTGTGGTGCAGGAGGCACTGGGGCCTTTGCTTACGGGGAAGCACGCCCGGCCACCCTCCCGCACGGCGACTTGAGGGCCGGCTCTCTTTCCTCCTGGCAGCTCCATCGGGACTGGTTACCCGGACCCCGTGGACAGACGTTTGGGTTGTTCCCACTGTTGTTACAGAAACGGTGTGGCGCGTGTCCGTGTCCATACGTGGGCATGGCCCGTGGGGACTGTTCCCTGGGACAAGGTCCTGGGTTAGCTGTGTGTGGCGAGCACCCCTCGGGGTGCGGGAGGGCAGGGGGTGTCCTCAGCTCCCGTCCCTGTGAGTCTGGGCAGCCGCCGCCCGACGGGGGTTGGGGGAGCAGGCAGGTCCCCGCGGCACGAAGTCCGTGGTGACAGATGGAAACGGGAGGACAGGCCCTGCACCTGCCCGTCTGTGTTTTCAGCAATTTCACAAAGCCCGGCGCTCGGCCGTGAGGACCACCGGGCGCCCGTGTCGGGCGGGGTCTGTCAGCGTGTGGGGTGCGGCCCAGGGGCTCACGGGTGCTTCCTCGGGCGACGGGGGAGCGGGTCAGACAGCTCAGCATCACCCAACAGCTTCCCCCCGTTCTAGTTGTGGGGTTTCCCGGCTCTTTTGAGATTTCGTTTTCTGCCTTCGGCTTCTGTTTGGAGGCGCCTTCCCACCAGCCGGCCAGGCGCTCAGCGTGGCCTGTGGTCACGAGAACCCTGCAGCCCATCCGGCTGCCAGGGAAGGTGACGCTGGTGGCAGTGTGTCTCCTCTCTCTGGTGGCTTTTCCGGTTTTCCCCTGAGCGGTACCCGGTGTTGCCTGGATGTGCTGTGAAATCGCGGGAAACACGTGTAGGCTTCTGCCTGCCCTGCCCCCCTGCCTCGGCTCCCGGCGCGGAGCTCCAAAACCTGTGTCTGGTCCTAGCGACAGAAGCTCCAGGGACACTGCTGTCCTCAGAGCTGGCCTCTGACACCAGTTCCTTGGACTTTCCTGGGGGGAGAGAAATGTCTTTTGTCCTAACGAGGGGGCTCCTGGGGGAAGCTGGGTAGGGGCTGGTCACCAGGGGCTCCGGGGGCACCGGGGCCTCGGCCACCATCGGAAGCCGGGCCTCAGGCGCCCCCCTCCCTCACTGTCAGGCGGGAAGCGACCCAGCCAGCCCACACGCCGGGAGCCGGGCAGCCTGGTGGCAGCGGGTGACGCGCCCACTGTGCAGGGACAGCGGCTCTGCGGTCAGGGCCCTCTCAGCCTCGGCCCCTCGTACCTGCTCCATCGGCCGTTCCGACCTCGGTCCCTTTATATGGAATCGGTGCTCCCGTGGGTGAGCTCCCGAGTCCGGGGAGCTGCCTTAGCAAATTAACCAGACCGGAGGGTGTGGCCAGGTAGAAAGCCCAGGTCACCAGCCGCCATTGCAGTGGGTGTGGGGGGTGTCTTGTGGGACGACCCCCTTCGCCACGAGCCCGGTGCCACCCCGTGATGGGGGCAGGACACCCGGTGTGGCAGCCCGCCAGCTGGGCCGAGCGTGAGCGCGGCTTCCGTGTAGCGTGAAGGAGCCGCGGGCAGAGTTTGGCTCCCATTTTAACTCGTCTGGCTTGGTCGTTGCTGCTCTTCCTCCATCCAGGCACCCTGGCTCCCTTCAGTTTTGGAACATTCTCCGCCGTTAACTCTTCATCCCCGATCGTCCGTCTTCCTCCCACGGTCCTCTGGAACGTGCACGACACACGATACACGCCTGAAGCCCTCTCAGCCTGTGGTCCATGTCTCAGCTTCTCTTCTTGGTTCCTCTACCTCCGGGCTGCATTCCTGGTTACGTTTTCAGATCTGTCCTTCGGGCCACTGATATGCTTTATCCAACCTGTTAGTTAACACATCCACTGACGGCTGGTGTCCTTGCCACACCCCCCGCTTTGGATACTTTTGAGGTCCTGCTGGCTGTTTGCCGGACGGGACCACTGAACTCAACTCGGGGGCCTGGGCCCGGCCCGCGCTCCTGGGTGCGGCTTCTGCCCACCGGTGGTCCAGCAGAGGACAGAGGAGGAGGTTTTCTCAGGGAAGAATGCACATTTGGGATGGGGGCGCATGGCAGGAAGTGGGGTGTGTCTGAGGGCCCCTCCACCCCTGTGACATGTGACATTTCCGTTGCATTTCCTGCGGATCAAGGGAAAAGGCATGTGTGGTTCATGGTATTGGTTCTCCCTGTTCATGGGGTAGAAGCCGAGGTTGCTGTCACCCCAGGATCCTAATGTGAACTCTGGAGAAGACGGCAGACACGGCCACCTGACCGCGTGTCCACGGGAACGGTCCCGTCAGCTAACTGCTCCGCGAAGTCGTTAGGAGGCCAGGGTGATGGTCTCTGCCGCGGTCGGCACGTGACGGGAAGGGACACGGGACCCGCCATGTTGTGCGTGTTGTGGGCCACATCCCCCGACATGGAATTTCTTTTACTGTCTCTGGTGTTTCAGAAAAGTCTGCTCAGCTTCGGTGCCTCCTTCCCAGCCTGGTCACCTTGCTGGCTCTGGCCTGGGAGCCCCCGTCCCCACCGTCTCAAAAAAAGAACAAAGAACAGAAACCAAGAAGTACCTTTAAAGACAGTCCAGAGAAGGGGGAACACGGGCAGAGGAAGAGAAGGGTGAGCTCTTTGTTTTACCCAGACTTCCCCGGGCCGGGCCGTGAGGGCACTGTCACTGTCACTGTCACTGTCACTCCCGGGTTTGCCTTTGCTGAAGCCGCCCTGCTGCCGTCACATGTAAATGACAGGCAGGCTGGGAAGCTGCGGGTCACCTTGTCCTCCCTCCCTGCCACCGCCTGTCTCTGCCCCGGGCGCCTGCTCCCAGCAGAGAAGCCGGCTGCTGTTCCTCCTTCGCAGAGACTGTTTCTTATTTTACGCGCCGGGTCTGTTTTATTGACATGTCGCTTCTCTCTCCTGGGCAAATGTGTGTCCCATTTTTCACATGTTTTATTAATATCAGGCTGTTCTCCCCTCCCCCTCCCTTCCTCCTCTTCCGTAAGATGAGGACAAGTGACGGGCCCTGCCCAGACGGTGTCCTCTTACCGCCCCTCTTTGAGTGGGTGGGGGGTCTACTCTGGCCTAGTCCTGCCCGGGTCCCGCACGGGTGGGACGCAGAGCAGGCGCACACCTGAGCCCAGCGGGGTGTCTGGCCCCTCCTCCTGGAAACGCCCTTCCTGCGCGAGGGCTCCCGTGGGGCTGAGGATCCTGAAAGCTGATGGCAGGACCTGTCAGCACACAGGATGCCCTGATCCAGAACAAGGACGTGATTTTCTGAAAACCAGACAAACCCTGCGGCCCTGGCTCCGCTCTCCCCATCCAGGGGGCACAGGGCCTTTTCCTAAGGTTTTCAAATGACCGTCTCTCAGGAGTCTGCACTTCACCCGGTGTGGGTGGCTTCCACCCGCCCCTCCTGCCCTTGGCTGGCTGCATCTCGAGGACCCCAGCCAGACGGATGTGTCAAAGGTGTCAGGGTCGGCCTTGCTGTCAGGTGGCCGGAGCGGGGACTCAGTTTGGGCTTGTCGCCAGGGTTCTGTAACGACAGAGTGACAAGCCTGTTCTCTGGCAGGTTTCACTGGGGGCGGAAGCTTTGGATGGCGACACTAGCATGGTGACACGTCCGCCCTGGTCTTCCATGTGCAGAAGCGTCCTGGGGTGGCCCTGCCGCAGGGCCGAGGGGCTCAGAGGCGGCCCGCTGCTGTGGGGTGGCAGGCGTGTGCCGGAGACAGGACCAGAGTCCGGCTCTGAAGAAAGTCCAGGGAAGCTGCCCAGGTGCAGGGCCCACTGGCACCAGCAGGACCTCAAGCTCCGGCAGGACAGGAACCAGCGCTCACTGGTCCTGAGCAAACACACCTGGGTGCAGGCTTGGTGCCGAGTAGCCCAGCCATGGTGGGCTTAGCGCCACGGAGACAGGCCACGGCGGCCACGGCGGCCACGTCATGGTTCGTGGGTGGGCATGAGCAGCCCTCACCCAGGTGTGTCCTCACACAGAAACTCCCAAGGCCGCCCACCTCGTTCTCAGTCCATCAGAATCTTATCCCCCTGGATCCCCTGGATCCCCAAGGCTCACCTGCAGCCCCGGACGGACACCCACCTGCGCCAGGAAGACCCCAGGTGAAGTCACCTCTCCTCCTGGAGGGGGCTCGGAGGTGTATGTGCCCTCTGCTCTGTGACATGCTGCTCTAGAACGCTGGTGACAGGGTGCTGTTCAACAATTATCCGCAGAGAAGATGCGGCCTGCTGAGCTCCAGTCCCTGGGAAGCCGGCGGGGACCAGGGGTGGGGCAGGGACCAGGAAGGCCGTCGGGGTGGGTTGCGGAGGTGACACCGGACAGGCGGGCTGATTCCCAAACCTGCCCCCACAGAGCCTCAGTGTCCCCTCCAAGCTCGGGAGCAAAAACACCCCCAGACTCCCCAACCCTCCCCCCAGGTCTGGCTGGACAAACATCAAAGTGGGTATAAAGGCCTTTCACCCCTGGGACCTGTTATGGCAGCTCCCGGGCTCTTTCAGGGAGGAGGAAGTGGAGGGAAAGCAGGACATGCGGCTCCGCTGAGAAGGGGAAGGTGTGGCCACGGGGTGGCCAGTCTCCGTGCGGCTTCCCCTCGGCCTGAGGCTCCGCCAGGCTCCCCTGCGCCCGCGCCTCTCCTGGCAGCGGCCCCTCAGGCTCTCAGGCCCGTCATCGTGGTCGCCCCTGTCGGAAGGAAGAGCAGGGAGAAGCAGGCACTTGGGCGCATATTTGCAACTTGCCCCGTGGCCACGGGAGGCAGGGGCTGGGCCCCTCCCAGCCTCTCCCAGTGCAAGGCCTGCGTGGGTGCCACCAAGCAGGGTCCAGGTCATTTTCCATCTCTTGGTGGGAGGCGTGCCAATCCAGGCTCAGCTGGGGGACACCGGGGACTCTGACGGGCGGCAGGCTGCGCTGCGTGTGCTCACGTGTGTGCGCGTGTGCGCATGCCTGTGGGAAGCCTGGCGAGGAGCAGACGCAGCTGTTCACACGCAGGTAACAGAATCTCACCACGAGCAGGCCGTCTGACTTGGATCAGAGCCCCGACTCACCTCTGCTTCAAGGACAAGTCTGCCGGACGCCTCGGGAGGGAGTCACGTGGACGGGGCTTCTTTGGGGAAGAAACTGCCCACGGAGGTGAGGGGGCAGGGCCGCAGCAGGCGCAGCTTCTCCTCCGACCACGAGGCACAGACTTAGAGTTAATTCTCTCAGTTCCCCGGGTTCAGGGCACCCAAAGGCGACGGAACACCAGCTCCCACTGGAGGAGGACGGGCAGGTTCGCACGGGTCAGACGGGGCCTCACCCGGCAGGGCTCGGGGTGCAGGGTGCAAAGAGCCGGGCAGGTGGGCACAGCGCCCCTTCCGGCCCGGGCGGGGTTGTGTGGAGGCACACGTGCCCGCAGCTGGGGGGTTACCGCCCCGAGCAGGCGCCCTTGCCGCTGTCACGCCAACCCAGCGCCTCTCCCACCGTTGCCCACAGAACACGCCACGTCCCGCAAGTGCCCAGAAGAGCAGCTGCCTCTGTCCGCTGGGGCTTTGCTCACCGGCACCCCAGCGGGGCCACAGGCTGGTGGCCAAGGGGAGCTGGGCGCCAGGGGACAAGGCCATGTCCCTGCCCTGACCTGTCACAGCTCCGGTCGCCAGGCGTCCACTTGCCCTGGAAATTCAACCTGGCGGCAGCGGGCTGGTGGGCCTCCTGCCTCCCTGGGGACCTGACCCCCGCGTTCACGCCCCTGACCTGCCTGTCCTGCCGGCCGCCTCATGACCTCTGTGAGGTCACCCCTGGGGTCCACTGAGACGCGGTGCCCACAGCAGGCGCTCCGGCAGTGCCGCTGGCTGGACGGGCAAATCACACAAGAGGAAACCAGGAGGGTAATGTCTGGAATTCCCAGTTAAGTGCTTTCCGGCCCGAGCGTCTGGGCGCCGGGCAGGGGCCGGAGGGAGAGGCCACAGAGGCCGCCTGTGTAGAAACACGTTATTTGGGGAAAAGCGTGTCTCCGACCAGGGCCGGCAAGTCCAGGTTCCTACGGAAGTGACAAATGAGGCCTATTCAGGGCCAGACAGGGTCCGAGAGGCCGTCCTGTGCAACCCACAGGGAAGAGGAGGGCTCAGACCCTCCAGGGGCAAAGCCACGATCCCCTCCCCTCCCCCGCCACCGCTGCTGAGACACAGGTTCCAAAGTCCACGGCAGAAGCCCGTCAGGACCCCCGTCACCGAAACACCCCCACCCGAGCCCTCCGCAGCCTCGGAGCAGAAGTGTCGGTGCACCCAAGGGTGCACACGGGGTGCACACAGGGTGCACAGCTGCGCGGAGAGGCGCAGTGGGTGGGAGCGGCCGTTTGCCCTTCTGCGCCCTGGTCGGCACCAGGAAGCGCAGGCGCCGCACCTGGGAAGGTGGCGTCCGAGTTACTGGAAATCTCCTGAGTCCGCCCACCAGGAGATGAGGGTTTGGAAATACCGCATCGTCTTGGGAATGTTCCGCCAGCCGGTGGTGTCCTAGCTCTTTCCTGCCATCCTCCTTGCTGTCCCATTTTTAACTCTGGAATCGGGTTTTGCCAGTACAAACAGCAGAAATGGTTCGGAATTTGGGGGTCCGTAAAGTAAGTGATAATTTGGGCTCATACGGTTTTTTGGTGAAAATCCACAAATGAGTCCGGGTGACGTAGGTGGCGGGTCAGCTGCCCCGGAGGTGAGTCCCAACCCATGGGAAGCTCTGCCACCCGGGGACACGCGGGCAGCTTCCCGTGCTCCTGGACACAGGTGTCACCAAGCGACCCCTGAAGATACAGCCCCGGGTTGGTGGGGAGCCTCCGTGCACAGCGACGCCCCGGCCGCTGCAGAAGGATCGCTGTCCCCTGAAATCTGAGCAAGGCGCCCCCCGGGCACGCTGAGAAAGGTTAACTATGTTTCTGTCTCTGGAAGATTTTCAAAGCAAGACAATGGCTCCTTCACCAAGATCCTCGAACCTCGGGTCGGGTTACCGCTGCTCCGATACCGGGAGACGGGTTTCCGGATCGGGGCGGCTGTGTGGAGGGGGAGGGGTCCGTGGGGGTGGGTCATGATACGCTGGCCAGGACCTGCCATCTGGCTCTTAAAACGATGTGTGTGTGTGCATGTGGGTATGAGTGTACATGTGTGTACGGATGCACACGTGTGCATGTGTGGGGGCTATGTGCACACGTGTGCATGCATTGTGTCACATGTGCATGTATACATGTGGGTGTGTGCACGCTGCACGGGCACATTGTGCATGTGTGTACGCATGCATGTGCATGCGTGTAGGTGTGTTGTACACATGTGCCTGCGTGTGCACGCCCACGGGTAAAGTAAACCTGCTGGGACGAGCGTGAGGCACACGGTTTGTCGTGCTGATGAAGCGACAAGAGTCCGGTAAGAAACCGGTTCCCACAGGCTGCTGGCCGGTGGGCTGTGCGGAGCTGGGACGTCTGCAGACACCGCGGGCGCCACTCCACCGGGATGCGACCAGCCAAGCGGCCTCCCTACCTGCTCGCTCTTCTGCGTCAACTTGGTCGCCGTCAAGGCCCACCTGTCACCCATGCCACAATTGTTCTCACTCCCGCCTCACCACGCTGGGGTCAGGTAAAATGCTGCACCTCTGAGCCTACGTCCCGGGCCGCAGGGCTGCCTGACATTGTCGCTGTTCAGCTGCGGTGCCCCCCGGGGACGCACAACCGGCCTGCGAGGGACCCCAAGCTCACTGCCGCCGTATGAGCGGGTGGGCGTCACCGCGGGGCGTTGGGGGCCGGGCGGCCAGGCTGCTGTCATCCGGGAGTCACAGAAATACCTGGTAAGTGCAGGACTGCCTGGAGGACTTGAGTCCACTTGCCGATGGTGTCTTGGGCATTCAGCTCTGTGCCCGGTTCAGGGAGATGCGGAGGCAGGTGGGCACGGAGCTCCCGAAGGGCCCCCTTGGCATCCAGACCATGGGGACGGCCTCGGGTGACAAGAACGACGTTTAGCTGACAGTTCCCTTCTCCTTAGTCAGTAGAGGGGCATCCTTGCAGCTACGTGAGTGGGTCCCTCCTGCCGGTGGCGCCCAGGGTAACCTGTCTGCTCCTTTACCTGTATTTGCCGTAGAACCAGCCCCTGCCCCGTCGCTCAGATCCTCTGCATGGAAGAACGTCCCATGACATTCAGACGGAATGACAGGAATTTAAATATTTCTCTTGCCACAACCCAAATGCAGCCAACCGTCTGACAGTTGAGGTTGTGCAGGGGACGCACAGCAGTGACGTGAGGTGTCTGACCGCTGGGTCTGCAAACGCCTTGTCCTGCTCGGGGCGGAGGGCCCTGCGGTGACCGCTGTTGGCCTCGGCTCTCGGGGGAATTCTTAGTCAGTTTTGAAATCCGCTCCATTTGGGAGGCATAGGTTTTGGCCGAGTGGATGAGGAGAGGTCATAGTGAACTGGTATGGAGAGCAACCTACACGTGTACAACCATACACATATGTGCACGTGCGAGTGCATGTTTGCATTCATACACATACACGTCTCAGCCACCTGGCCAGGCCGTTCCTGGCGATCTCAGCACTGGGGTCCGGGAGGGACACAGCTGTCCATAGCAGAGTCCACAGGTGGGCCTGGGGCAGGAAACATGGCGGGGGGCTCCGCAGGGGTCAGGGGTGCCCAGGTGCTTAGGTCTGAGTCCGTGCAGGTCAGCGGGCTACAGATGGCGAGCACGCACACACCACACAGGTACACGCACACGCACACGGTGCTTGACCACCGTGAAGGTAAGCAGCCAGGGCTGTTGGGCCAGGGGGATGAACTTGGGGTGCAGGCTCCTCTGCTCCTGCTGCTCAGACGCACTCGGCGGAGGCCACCCTCCAGCATCCAGGCCAGAAGGCAGGACGAAGGGGAGGAGGTCACGTGTCCCCTTTTCAGGAAGTCCCTGTATTTGTTCACTACATTTTGTCTCCCACAAAACCGAGCTTAGCTGCAAGGGAGCCCGGCAGTGGCCTTCCTTCCAGGTGCACGTGGACACTGAAATGGTGTCGCTGGACAGCCTACTACCAAGAAGGAAGGGAGCCCATGACCCTCCGACTGTGTCCTTGTCCTGCATGCATGCCTGCCTCTCAGCTGTCACCCACCATCTGTCACCACAGCCACGTCTATGGCCAAATGGAGCAGCTTGTTTGCTCATTTATTTATTCACCCACTGTTTGCTTTCTATGTCCAACCATAGGTGAAACTGCGTGATACTTTTCCATATACTTTTTCATTCAGTGTAAATGTGTGGCATCCATGGGGATCCTGTGATGATGGATGGGGGACTGTCGTTGAGATCCTGATGCAGCTGTTTGGGACAGTGAATTATAGATCATTAAATTGTTTGGAAGCACTGTTTTCTCTGTATTCTTTCATACTGATTTTTTTTTTTTTTTTTTGATGTCTCAAAGATTCCTACTTCTTATGTCTGCATCTAATGAACAAGAAGTACGAACTGTCTTCAAGAATAATGGTGCATCGTAGAATATTCTACGTATTTTATATTTAAAAAACAACCATAAGCAAGATAACAATCTCACCAGAAGAATCACATAAAATAAATAACTATTTTCATCGTACAAAATACTTGAACTAATCTGTCTTTGTAAGAACATATGTTCGAATCATCAGCAACAGTATGGCAAACATATTGCCAAGGGAAATTAAAACCATCTTAATTGAGGTTCGAGGTAAACCGTGCTGACTGTGATCAGGCCTCATTTCTGAATCACACCTTCCCCTGCCCTGTAGAACCCCGCACAGCTCTCCGAAGACCAAGGTTTGCAAGGTGTCCTTTTCTGTCTTGAGCAAAGGGTCCTCTTTTAGTGACACAACTGCTGATAGGCGGGATTGTCACGTTCTCTTTACTCAATAAAATCTGTGCTGTGAGTGCAGAAGGCCATCATGTCAGCAGCAGCCTCGGACTTGAACGGCGCACGCCGTGAGGCTGGTGGGCGGTTGGAAAGGAGCCAGGCAGAGCTCACGGGTGGGAGACAAATCAAAGCACCGGAAGGGACCCCCCCAGAACCCCAGAATTTATTTATAAAAACTCCTTACCTGTTTAAACATCTGTCACCTTCAAAGCATTCTCCATTTGATGCAATACACCTCTCAAGACGTTTTTCCACGGCACAAAACAGTTTTCGAAGTCACCAATTTTGAGGCCTCTTACTGCTTCTGGTGTTTTTTTTTTGTTCAACCTCTTCCACATTGGCTAAGCGCCTCCCTTAGAGGACTTTTTTCACTGGAGAAAACAAAGAAAGTTGCCAGAGGCAAGATGCGGTGAACAGGGAGGGTGGGGTGCAGGGGTCTTGCTTTGGGCCAAAAACTGCTGGGCACTGAGCGCGGTGCGGGCAGGTGCTCTCCTAAGTCACCCGTCACGCAACGGGCACACGCGCTGAGCGTCTTCAGGGGACTCTCCGAAGGCCCCCGCAACAACGCCGGCCGGTGCCCGGGTCAGACCACTCGCCTGGATGTGACACAGATCACCTACAGGGTTTGCGGGGTGAAGACGGGCGGAAAGGCGGGGCTTCTGCCCGTGGCGAGTCACACGCAGTTTCCCTCAGTGACCGTGGAGAACTGGGCCTTGTCTGCCACCTGTCCTTTCACTGGTGTTTCCCCCACGGCTGTTTGAGCAGCAACACGCAAGTACCCCCTCCTTGCCCAGCTGTCACCTCCTCTAGCTTGGGGACAGACACTGTCCCCACTCAGCAAGTGAAGCCAGAGCCCTTCCTGCAGAGTTACTGACAGTGTTTCCACTCATCCCTCTGCCCATCTGTTGGTCTGCTCACCTGTCCACCTGCCTGTTCACTCAGCCACCACCCGTCCATTTTCCCTCCATCCACCTAGTCACCCATCACCTGTTCCATCACCCACTCACTTTCCAGGCCCCCGGGGTGGGTGCTCGGGGTCTCACCATCTTGTGAAGGAGCCAACCCTCAAATAGCCACAGCGAGCGTGAGTTCAGTGTGGGCTCTGGAGAGTGGACAGAGAGAGGACCGCGAATCTGACAGTGTGACACAGGACTGTGCCTGTGCCCTCGGCCTTAAAAGAAAAGACGGAGGGAGTGGGGTGTTGGGTGAGTAAGAGGCAACCGCGCAACAGAACACATGAGGCGGAGGGTCCTGGACAAGGAGCAGCCCAGAGGTGCTCTGGTTTGAGGGACAGGATAAGGGACCCGAAGTCATGTGCGCGCAGTCATGGGAGCGCAGAGAGAGAGGTGCGGAGCAGCTTGAGATGTGCTGGGAACGAGACAGGGCTGGGTGGGTCTGGGCCTTGGGGACCCCAGGAGCAACTGGGGGTTACCCTGCGAACGGCGTGTGACGGCGGCTGAGGGCAGGGCCCCAGGCTTCCCTGTGAGAACCGCAGCTCCAGGGCGCGTTTGCTTTCTTTTACAGAAAATGGGCAGCTAAACAAACTAGGGGAGACCTGGGCCAGCTGCAAGGGGCATGAACGGTGTTGTCTCTTTAATGCTGGGCTCTGCTTCTTGGGCCGGTCTGGGGACCAGGTGGGTGGCCCCTGCTGACGGAGGGAGGGGACTATCGCTCTGTGATGGTCCCAGGATGCAGGCTCTGTGTCCCTGGCAGTGAGAAAGAAGTAAAGTCCCTTGAGAACTGTTGAAAACTCTCCGAGTTTAGCTGGAATATGTTGACAGGCTGTCTGTGCCCAGCCCTGGAGGAAGCCGGCAGCCACGCCGGTGGCCCTTCCCATTCCCAGCAGCGGGACGGGGGCTCTCAGCTGCCACGATGCGACAATAGGACCTTGCGCTCCTGTCCCTGAGTCCCTTGGGCTGCAGGTGGAGCCCTGGGGTCTCCTGTTCCCCTCTTTTCTGCAGCCTGGAGCCACGGTGAGTGCGTGATGGGCAGGGCTGTGTGTGTTCTGGGCTCGGAAGGGCTGTCAGCTCCTTCAAGAGGTGGATTCTTCAGAAGACGCACAGAAATGGACAGAATCACCTTTTCTCCCTTCAGACGAAGCCTCAGAAGCCCGAGTCATGAAACTGTGTCAGTGTGTGTCTGTGACAGAGGGCGTATTCGTTACACACTGTCCCGGCCCAGGGGTGGAAGGAGATACCGTCGCAGCGGATGCCAAGTGGGAACCTATCATCACCTTTAAAATCAGCTCATTTGGAAACCAGTCTCAACCCTTTTCAAACTCTAAACACGTTCGCTTGATTCGAAAACTGCTTAGAGGTTCTTTCCTACACAAAGGGAATCCCTGGGGCTTGCTGGAGAGGCGCCACCCGCCCGTGACGTCAATGGTGCCATTTGGTTGCTTTAAGCAGAGTTCCATCGTGTCACCGGGTTTGGGCCTGTGACGCCCTCCCTCCACTGTGTCCCCACCCTGAGTCCCGTTGAGCTCCGGTCACCTGGGGACTGGCCGGCCTCCCATCGCATCAGCAAGAACCCCTGACTGGGTCGCTCCCAGTGACCTGTCACCTGTGGGGAGGTACTGTTGTTCCAGCAAGCATGGGTACCAGACACCGAGACCGGGGTCACTCACAAAGGAGGGGGTGCAGCTGCAAATGTCCCTTCTCTTCACCTCCCAGGGGGCCAGGTCACACGGCTTCAGGGTGGGCACTCTGGGAGCTGGCCCTTTGCAGAGAAGAGGCGGACAGCAGGGCCATCTGGGCAAGTGCCACCCTAAAACTGTGTCCATTTTGGAAAAACGAGTGTTTGCTCAGCTCTTCTGATCACTGTCTTCAGCCTTTCTCTCTATTGCTATTTCCAATAGAACATAGTCAGCAGTCCCTAGGAGGGGGTGTCTGTAATTATTCCACAGCCCAGCTATGCAGCGGTATCCCCAGGAAAGCAACGCTTCTGCCCAGGTAGGGACAGGCACGCCCAGTGTGTCTGGCTTGGAGTGCCCCCCGCCCGTGTCCACACTGACATGGGGAGGTGCGTCTAACTCTCTAACCTGCATTTATGGTCAGCGTGTATTTTTGAAGTGTCCCATGTCTTTGTGAGTTCATCGCTCCCCGATCCCTTACGTTGAAGGGAAGGAGCCCAGCGTGTTAGTTAACAGTGACTTTGAAACGGCCACATCCCTACGCCGCGTGGGGCGGGCTCAGACCACTGTTGGATGCTGCTGACAGCTTCCCACCCGCTGTCCCTGTGAGAATAAGGAGCAAGAGGAGGCCTCGGAACCCGCACTTGGACACCAGGTGGTGGTTTTGGTAACACACTAAGGAACTTCGCAGCATAAAGGGAGAGGCGATGCCTTTGGAGGGAAGATCCTCCGCACGAGCGGGCACTGTTTTGGGGGCCGGCTGCACCCTCCAGGAAGTCAAATGTACAGGCTGGGCACAGGCCGGGCCATCGCCAGCAGGATCAGGGGGACACGGGGCGGGAAGGGCGGGAGGCTCCGAGCATGTCACCAACCTACCACGTCTGTTGACTTTAAAAAACACCTCCAACTTTAAGTCTGTAATTACCAGGGGTGGGGTTGTGTCTCCCAAAGGTTAGGTGGATGTTCTGAGCCCTGTTCCTGGGAAGGTTTATCTGGAAATGGTATCTGCAGACGCAATCTAGTTAAGAGGAGGCCTTCCCTGGGCCCAAAGGCAGCATGACAGGCGAAGCCAGGGCCCAGGAGGAAAGCCAGAGGCGGCACCACCGAGACGCAGTGAGTGATGCTCGATGAGGAGGAGCGCTAAGAATTTTGTGTGGACCGGTGGTGTGAGTGCCGATTCAACGGCCGTAGGAACCCCGACTTTGGAGTGCGGTGCAGAAGGAAACTTGGTTCACCCTGAGCAGCTCCATAGCGATGCAGCACAGCTGTGAAGAAGCTGGGGGTGGAGGGGGTCAGGTGCCTCTCCAGGTGCTCAGCCCTCTCCGCTGCAGCAGGACCCGGTGCAAAGGGAAAGTAGCTGTAGCGCGAAGGGGAGCTGGCTTATATAGCAGACAGAAGTCCCGCCCCTGGTGCCTGATTGGTCCCTTCTTATGCAAATAAGGATCCCAAATTTTACCAGCGTGATTGCTCCCAAAGGCGCTCTCCTGATTGGTCAGAATTACTCTGTTCTGCTTGGTCGGTGATGATGCTAATGGCGGTATAGCTGCACTGCTCTGATTGGATGGGGAAAGCCTGAGTCCTATTGGCTGAGCTAGGATTCCAGCTCCAATGTGAGGGCTCCGGTGGCAGCTCCAGGTGCGGGCGGGCAGGGCAGGTGCGGGTGGGCAGGACCAGGGGGGCGGGCAGGGCCGGGTGCGGGCGGGCAGGACCGGGTGCGGGTGGGCAGCTTGGGGCAGCTGCGCCCCGAATGCAGTTTGCGTGGGGCCTGTGCAGAGACGGCTGCGAGACTCTGCTTTTTCACACCCGAGCCCGCGAGCCCCCAGAGCCCCGCTCAGGGGCGCCCCCTTTCTCAGCTAGACAGCAGCAACCTGGGAAGGTTTGGAGCGGGTGTTCCCCAGGCCCCGCAGAGAGGGTGGCCCTGCCGACCCTGACCTCAGCCCTCAGCCTGCAGCACCGCGCGGGGGTCCGTTTCTAATGCTTTAATCTGCCTGGTTTGTGGTCTAAGGTCATGGCCACCGTCAGGGCCCCGACAGCGGGTTAAATCGGGCCTGAGGTGAACCTGGGTGGCGGTCGGCTGGCCGCCCCTCCCCTCCAGCGTGGAAAGCGCTGCAGGAGGCCCGGACGAGCCCAGTGTGGCCTGTGTGTGTCGCACGGACAAGGACAACAATCCATGTCTGGTACCGGGGTGTGAAATCCCAGCTTTGCAGAACTGAAGCGTCTGCTTGACCCTCAGCCACCGCTCGCGGGGACACCAGAACGTGATGCGCTTGTACCCGCAGCTCACTCTCCTGTGCCTGAGGTCTCGGGTCCCAGCCACCCCCACAGCTGGGGGTCTCATGATGCCACCGAACCTTCGACAGAAGACTGTGGCTGTTTCACGCCTCCCACCTGCTCAGCCACGTCCCTGTTTCAGAACGAGGCTGTCCTCCCAAGTGAAAAGCTGGCCCAGCACTGGCCGGTTAGCCTGGTCAGCATCCTTTCCAGCCTGCTGACCCCTCCCAGGTGGTGGGGCGTCCAGGTGGGCACCCCAGCCCTGACCTCCTGGAGTCACGTCTTCGGCAGGTCCCGCCCAGGAACGCAGACACACACGTTTTGGTGCCAGTGTTCTTGTCCCTGACCCTGCAGGGCTGGGTCTCAGATAATAGGTCCACACGCACGGGGTCTGGGGGCTTGTGGGTCCCCGGGTTTCCAGGGGACACTGATGTCAGCCCAGCTCAAGCCCCAGGCCCCGTGATGAAGGGCCCCTGTGCGCCAGCCCTCGGCCTGGGGGAGTGGGTAACCCCACCCCTTTGTCAGAGGTCCAGGGATTGTCCGTCCCCCACTGGGGCTGTGCGCCTGGCCAGACGCTCCCTCCTCTAAGGACAGTTTCTCTTGGCCTTTACCCTGTCCTGTAACCCAACACCAGCCGCACAGAAAGTGAGCCTTTCTGCTTGTTTTTCACCTAAGATGCTCTGGGAAGCTCTCTAAACACTGGAATTTGAAAAGGAAAAAAACACTTGTGTTCTGCAGGGCCCCACCCCTCGGAGACGTCTCCAGACCTGCCGGTGTTAACCCTCTCCCCGCTGGAGCCCGCACGGCTGAGCGCGCTTACCGCCCGCCAGCGAGGTGCGGCCCTTGGCTGGCCTTGTCCCCTGCAGGTTCACGAAAGCCCTGCCAGGCATTTGTTACCATCGTTACAGACGGAACGACGGAGCCCGAGAAATGGTGCGGACTGAGGCAGCCGGCCACACCGGCCTCCTGCTAGACAGGCCAACCTGGGGGAGGGAGGGGACATACACGGGGTCCTGCCCACCCGGACCGCCACAGCGTGGAGCGAAGGGAAACCTCCTAACGACAGGGAGAGACAGAGGCAGCTTGAACGCTGCGCAAGAGGAGCGTGTCACCTCTCCCCACCGCAGGGCCCTGCCCGGTGCAGGTCGCCACGCGAACTCCTGCAGCACACGGGCTGCGCTTCCCTCTGCTGTGCACGTTGCATTTGTCAGTTGGCATAGTTATCAGCTGCGATTTCTTTCCTGGACGGAATCATTTTTCTCATATACGTTACTGTGTGCCTCTATTGCCTGTTCTTTTCCCTAAGGAGCACCACCCCCCGAGCTGTATCCATTTCCAGGCCCTCAGATCCTGGCCCAGCTGGGAGGGTGGGACGCAGGGAGGACCCCAGGTCCCAGCAGCCGTCAGGGGCAAGTAGAAAGGAGGCGGGTGCGGTCCTGGCCAGCACTTGACCCCATGAGGAGCTTTAAGAGCAGAGAAAAACTGGGAGCAGCTACTCTGAGACCGGAATTTGGGGCGAGGCGGCGACGTCACAGAGGAATTTTAAGGAGCGCTGCTTGCGTTTCCGTTGGGCGTCTTAGAGTTGCCAGTGGGAGGGAGGGTGGGAGGCAGAAACCCAGAACTCCGCATTTTTTAGCTTTTCCCCCAGGAGCCAGGCTCTGTTCCTGGAATGCTGCTTCGCCCAAGATGGGGCTGCGTGGGGCCTGCGCATTCTTTTTTTTTTTTCAATTTTATTGTTGTTGTATTACATCCATCCCCTTTTTGCTCCCCTCTGTCCCCCTCCCCACCCACCCATTCCCCCCAAAGTCAATCCCACCTGTTGTCCATGTCCATGGTTCCTTTATACTAGGTGCTTGTCTAAGCTGCTCCCCTTTCTTGCCTCTGCCTCCCCCCTTCCCCCAACCCTTTTCCCCCTGACCACTGCAGGCCTATTCCTTGTATTCATACACTTGGTTCTGTTTTGCTTGTTGTTAGTTTTGCTCATTATTGTCCCGTAATGGGTGAGATCGTATGATATTTGTCCTTCACTGACTGGTTTATTTCACTAAGCATAAT
>PVIW01001853.1:76592-92869 GCA_004026585.1 Noctilio leporinus
CACTTGGCTATTGTAAATAGTGCCGCTATGAACATAGGTGTGCATAGGTTCTTATGAATTGGTGTTTCAGGATTCTTTGGGTATAGTCCAAGTAGTGGAATTGCTGGATCAAAAGGCAGTTCCATTTTTAGTTTTTTAAGGAAACCCCATACTGTTTTCCACAGTGGCTGCACCAGCCTGCATTCCCACTAACAGTGTACAAGGGTTCCCTTTGCCCTGCATCCTCGCCGCCTGCGCATTCTTCATGCTCCGTTAGCTGCCTGGCCAGGCCTTGTCTCTGCTACCCTGCTGTCCCCAAGGAGCACTGTGGTTTGGTCCCTGTCCCCCGGCACCACTCAGGGCGCCCCCATGGCATCCCGGGGGGCCTGGACCTGAGTCTCCAGAGATGAGAGCTGTCAGTTGCCTACCACGTGCCAACCTCATACAGGGAGGTGGTGGGAGGCAGGAAGATGGAAAGTTAGGAAGGAAGAAAAGATGGAAGAAGTTTGGAAAGTTGGAAGGAAGGCAGTTGAACGTTAGGAAGAAAGGAAAGCAGTGGAAGGAAGGAAGGAAGTTGAAAGGGAGGAAGGACTGACATGGGAAAGGTAGGAAGGAAGGAGGGAAGCAGGAAGTCCAGAGGCAGAGCTGGCTTTCCGGACACGTACTGGACTCTATCTCGTGCCTTCTCTTCTGCCCGGACCTTTGTTGGTAGTTTTCTAGTTGGAGCTGCGTTCTGGCTGCTACTGGGTTGGTTATATTTTCAACTTGTCTAGAGCCTTAGCTCATTATTCAGGGGGCGAAGCAACTCCTCCTTTTCATGAAGGTGCCTGGACACACAGCGTCTTACCTCTCGGTTTCCGGGCCAACTTCCCGCAGCTCCACCTTTGACTCAGGAGGTTGGCACCCTGGGGGGACCGGGAGGAACGAGGGGAAACGCGGAGGTTGCAAGACTCAGCAACGCGAGCACCCTGCTCTCTTGGGAGCCCTGAGCCCCTGAGCCAGTGGCGGATTGCCCGTGATGTCCCTCCCGGCCGCCTCCCGCCCGGAACGCAGGGACAGGGCTGGATGGCAACTGGCCAGGTGCTCGTGAACCTGAACTAGGCTGTCACAGCACCGCATGGGCTGGGGGTTCACTTTGCACTTTCCCCCTGGCTCCTCCAAGGCACCCCGAACCTAGAAGCGATTGTTCTTCCGCCAGGACAGGATTCCGCAGCTGGTGAGGCCTGTCCCGGACCTGGGCTCATGTCAGGCTGCTGCTGTGGCCGGGCACTGGTCTTTTCAGAAAGAAAGGGCAGGACCTTTGTTCCCTCCTGTCGGCCGCGGGGTGGGGTCTGCGGGAAGTGGGCACCGTGTTTTCCTTGTAACCCGGAGGCCCTCCCCCCGACCCACAGATCCGAAGGTTAATTTCGGTTTCTGCGTTCAGTCTGCTCCCCGTGGAGGACGCGGTCGCGTCTTTATCTCGCTGAGCTGGGCGGCGCGTCATGGCCTCACCCGTGGTAGACGCCGACGTGTTTAGGGTGGGTGACCGACCCAGAACCCCGCTGATAAGCCCACGCTGCCGGGAGGCGAGGGGAGCTCTGGGGTGTGGGATGAGGAGGTGACCAGGCCAGGGCGTCCCGGGTCACAGCTGGTAGCGCCGGGGTGCGTGGTATCGTTTCACGTGGGTTTCAGCTTCCACTTGGTGCCCGTCTCACGTAAGATCCACAGCGTGGGCCTTTCGGAAATGAACTGTTTAGACGCAAACTGCTTTTTTCCACCCACGACACGGTGGGCAGACGGGCCCCGTTTCCACAATGGGGGGCAACGGCCTTTCTCCAAGTTTCTTTTTTTGCAGCTTGGAGCACCGAGCTGGCCTGGAACGCAGGGTGGTTGGGGGCGCAGGCGCTGGGGTCTCTCCAGCTCTGGCCCACGTCCCAGGGCCAGCCCCCCGGGGGAGCAGTGAACTCCCCACGTCCTTGTTACCTCGTCTCTGAAAGGCCAGGGTGCAGCTGTGGGGTCTTTGGGAAGCGCAGGTGACGGCACTGAGCACAGTGTCAGCCTTAGGGGTGCTCATGCCGTGGGGTGGGGCTGCTGGTGGTGACGCTGGTGACGCTGGTGATGGTGGTGATGATGGTGATGACGATGATGGTGACACAATTAACGTGTGACCTTGAAACAGGTCATCTGCGGGCATTTTGATTTCTAATGTTTTATCACTTGTACGTGTTGTCTTTCCAACTAGTGATTTAAGGATGGCTCACCTTTGGCAGGTGTGGGTTGATGCTCCTCACCGTGTACACAGTGTGATGTGCGATGCCGGTGATGTGTGTTAACTGTTGAGGACTTTGGCACCTGCATGTAACCCTATTTTCTTAGGCTCCTGGCTTTTTCCTCATTTTTCTCTGCCACGCCATGCGGGACTCTCTAAAGAAAACCCTGAGTTTGGGTCATGTGGGGGGACCCATGTGTATACCGGGACACCCTGAGTTTGGGTCATGTGGGGGGACCCATGTGTGCTGGGACACCCTGAGTTTGGGTCATGTGGGGGGACCCATGTGTATACCGGGACACCCTGAGTTTGGGTCATGTTGGGGGACCCATGCGTACCGGGACACCCGGCCCTACCCCCTGCTTCCAGGGGCTTGAGCCCTTCGGCCTGTGACTGCCTGGTGGTGTCCGTCCTCCTGCCAGCTGATGGGGGCTCTCTAAAGTGACCCGTACTCAGCGTTCCCCTGCCTGCCGCTGCCCACCGGCTGTCCTCAGAAGCCCGAGTGTTCAGCCGCCCAGGGGCCGCCCAGGGGCCGCCCAGCCGCCAGGAACACAACACTTCACTTTAGCATGTCTAGGGGGGGAAGTTTTCTTTTGTAGGAAACATGATTATCAATGATATTGAAGGAAGGTGAAGGGGACACGATCACTATTGAATCATCTATTTTCCTTCCCTGTTTTGACCTGATTCTCGCTCCGTGGCGGGTGGTACATGTGACCACGGTCCTCTGCTCACCGCCTGCCTCGTCGTTGGCTTCACAGCAGAATGTGGAAAACAGCGTCCCCCAGGCCGGGCGCTGAGGCCACTGTGTTGTGAGAAGCTGGGGAGGGGGTGGGAAGGGGTCGGCGTTCTCAGCTGTCCCCACAGGCTCAAGTGACACCGCGGGGCACCGGAGAGCCCAGCGTGGGCAGCCGCAGGACCAGGCGCCCGGGAGCAGCCCCAGGCGTGGGGACGCCCACCACGGAGACAAGGCCCCCTGCCCACAGCCCCTAACACAGCCAGTCACCGCCTGCCCCGAGGTGGCACTTCTGTCCCAGGCAGCCATTCAGGTGACCCCAGGCCAGGGCCACCCCTCCAAGCTGCCCCTGAATTCCTGACCCCCGACATTGGGAGAATAAACACACTTTTGTTATTGTTTTAAGCCATTACATTTTGGGGTAATTTGTTCCACAACAGGTAACAGCACAGCAGTGACTGAATTGTCTTCTCTTCTTGTTTTGCAAGAACTGAATGAGCCAAGGGGGCCCTGGCGCCACTGGGTAGCATCTCTGGCCGGTCAGCTGCACCTGAAGGTTGGGGGGCCGGAGGAAATCTGCTTTGCCCCACCAACGTCCCTGTGAAACAGCGTGGAAACTCGTCTCTCTGCGAGGCTCCGGGGAAGGGGCCGGGCAGCCAGCGCTCCGGGGAAGGGGCGCCCGCAGATCTGCGCTCAAGATGAACAGGGAGGAACAGAGCAATTTTTCAGAGATGGCGACTGGTGAGATGGCGCGTGTGTCATCATTTGTCTTCGTTGAGGTTTGGCGGCAGCTCCTAGACAAACACTTGAAAGAAAGCTCAGCAGAGCGCGTGGGGGCCTGGGAAAGCCTCCGGCTGGTGACGGCAGGGCCCCCATCTTGTCTGAGTGGTGGTGGCTCTGTTACTGCAAAACTCTGGCGGGTGGGGGGCAGGAAGCCGTCCTGACAGGCGGGGCAGAGGAGCAGGGGTCCCGGAGGGGCCAAGCGGGTCATCTGCTGCAGGGCTGCCCTCCGCCGCCGTGGGCGCTCCCCCCTTCCCAGTGCAGCGAGGGGCCGACCGGGCTCCTGGGGGGCTAAGGTGGCCCCCAGGAGAAAAGCACTGAAGAAGCCCAAAGGGCCTTGGTTTCCGGACCTGCCGCACTGACCCTGCACCCCACGGGAGGCCGTGCGGCTCCAGGCCACGGCCACGGCCACGGCGTCAGCCCCAGCTCCTGCCACAGGCTGCTGCCCCGATAAATGGGGAGCCAGGGTCTGAGTTGGCACTTGGTGCCCGGGACACTCACCGGTCCCCACCTCTTACTCCCCTGCAGGGCCCTGCTGCACCCACCCCCGTCTCTGGAGGCCCCCAGGCTTCCGTCCTAAAGGGGGTGGACAGCAGGGCCTCCCCGATCCCCCAGGGTCCCCTCCCCCAGCCTGGTTCCCCGTCTCTGCTGGGGAAGGGCCGCCCCGCTGCCGTGAGAGGAGGGCCTCCCCGCCTGGCAGCGCTGTTTGGTCAGAGCAGGGCTCTCAGATGCGGGCAGAAGGCCCTCCTCCCTCCTCTCCCAGGGCGGGACCCGCGCAACCACGCGCTGCAGCTCTTGGGCTCCCGCCCCGGCCCCGGCCCACGGGGACAAGTGTCCACCCGCGTGTGTCAGACGCAGAAGTCAAGACAACGACTTTTCCTCTGGGGGCCAACCTCCGACCTGCAGGCAGTCGTGACGCTGGCGAGGGATTCGGTAAAAGGAGACGCTTCCCGTGCGACCCAAGTTCTGCCCACCCGGCCCTGGGGCTGACCAGCCAGCCCGCCGGCTGAGCGGCTGGAGTGGGTCCCCAGCCGGAGGCAGGAACCGCTCTGCGTGGACTGTGGGAGGTCGGGAGGCCGTGGGGGCCGGGGGGGCGTGGGGAGGGCCCAAGTCCTTGGCCCCCTGAATGGCTGTGACCTTTCAGAGCTCGGGGGCCTCCGCCACCCCCAGGCCCCCTGGGTCCCCGGCCGCCAGGGCAGGGCTCCCGGGCAGGGTTGTGGGTGCGGCGCAGGAATGCGGGTCGGTGCCAAGCGGTCGCTGCAGAGGTTGTGTAAACAAGTCCGGAAACGGGAGGAGCCCAGGCGCAGGGGCAGGAGCAGGCGGGTGGGGAGGCCGCAGCCAGGAGGGCGGAGACCTTGTGACCAAGTCTCCCCCAGCTGCCCCTTCTTGGAAGCTGGGGTGCCACCAAGGCCACGGGCTTCCGTCTGTGCCCCTGTGCTGCGTGGCGGTCCCTGCGGGCTCCGCTGACCCGATGACCCCTGAGTGGGCAGCACAGGCCGGGCCGTGTCTGGAGGGGCCCCCGTTAGGGGTCCTGCCTCGTCCCTGCATCTCCAGTTTCGGGGCTCGGCCTGCATGCTGCCCAGCTCCCTGCTGGGTGGGGTGGGGTGCGGTGGACAGAGCTCTCCTTCCGCCCCTTCCCTGCCCACGTCGGGTCTCAGTAGACCCTCCCGCTACCCCAGCTTCACCCCTTCCTCACGTGGGAAGCCCAGAGGAGAGACGCCCGGCACCCGCTCTGTCCTCCCCCGAAGGGGCACTGACTCCACGCCCGGCAGGCCGACCCCTGAGGGATCCGCGCTGCGCCCACCAGGACGCACCAGAGGGGCCTGTGTTGTGATTCTATTCAGAAGACAGGTCGTTGCAATGAACCCAGCCCACGTGCCCCTGCCAAGGCATGTTTCTTTCTTGTAGGACAGGACGCAACTGGAGTCGTTCGTTGGCTCAGATCTGACAGCGGGAACCCTCACAGAGGTGACAGGACAGGAGGCAGTTGTGCCACAGCCAACAGGGGCTTCGGAACCGGGAATGGCTCCCGAAGGGGAGTAAGAATCACAGGGATCCCGCAGGGACCGCACCCCAGTGCGCCCCCTTGTCCCCCCACAGCCGGCCGCTGGGCCAGCACCGCCCCACGAAAAGGTGCGTTTCTCATCAGACACGACGGAAAAGACCCTGAGTCCAGGGCCAGGGCTCCCCAGACATGGGCCGACCACAGCTGACCTGCGGACACGGTGCCACCTCCAACATCTTCAACAGCCTTTTGCTTTTCATAGAAACGTATCAGATGATCCTAAAACGGATGCGACATTGCAACAGACCTAGAGAAAGCAACACAATTTTGAAAAGCGAGGAACAAAGCTAAAGGACCTTCATTCCGAAAGCCAGCGCACACCGGGCGGCCGCGGCCATCCGGGCAGCGTGGCCCCTGCGGGGGCGCCAGTGACGGAGGGAGCTGGCCCAGAACTGACCCATCCACAGTCCCCGCTGTGGGCAAGTGTTTCTAACAGAAGGGCCCCAACAGTCCATGAAGGGAAGGGGGCTCCTCACCAAGGCTGCCGGAGTTGCGCGCTCACACGGAAAAGGCGGACGCAGGCGGCCTGCCGGCCCCGCACCCAGGCCAGCGAAGCTGCAGGAGGCAGACGGGAGGGAGCCTGGGTCCCCAGGCAGGACCCAACAGCGTGGTTCATACCAGAAGAAACATCTGCAGGGACAGGATCTAAGGGGACTCACGTGCACCATCGGTCCCTTTCCAAATGTACGTGTATGTCCCCCGCCGGCCTAAAAGCAGAAGATGTTCTAACATACATGATTTGGGGACAAATGAGTGTGTGAGGAGGGTCATCATGCCTGAGCTGTGGGTCATATGAGGGTGTCTGTGGGGGTCACCCATGCATCGCAGGCCCCCTGCTGATGCTTCAAAGGAAAGCTGCCGAAGGAGTGAAAAGTGTGTGCATGCATGTGCATGTGTGCATATGAGTGTACACGTGTATGCGTGTGCATGCATGTGTGTTACTTTTTATGAAGAGCACATAAAAGAAGCCTTTTTTCTGAACCAGCGCGGGTCATCTGCAGCCCCTCACTGCCAGGTGGAGGGTCCCAGCCCTGAGCGGAGCTCTGTCACCTCGGCCTTGAAGGCCAGCACCCCGGGACCACCCAGAACCTCCTGCTGCAGGTGCTGCCACGGACACCGGGTCTCCCCTCCCCTCCTGGGCCCCTGATGGAAAGAGAGTTTGCAGAAGCCCAGTTTTCGCTGACGATCCATCAAAGGCCTCGCAGACAGTCCCTGGCCGGGATTCAAGGGGGTGGACAGCACCTGGGGGCTCGTTTTCACAGCAAGGGGGGTCCTGGAGAGGGCGAGGAGAGGCCGGGGGCACGGACCACCCCACCACGCAGGACGCTCCGTGAAATGAGGGGTTGTCTTGTCAGAAACGCCCACGGGCTCTCGGTGGGAAACAGGGTTCTCGCTTAGAAAGGGGCGAGACAGAGCGGAAGAGAAACAGTTGCCTTTTTTCTCCTCACGAGACGGCCTCGTGCTGGGCGGGGCCCGCGCCCGGGTGGGTCCTGGGGCCTCATTTCCCACCGGAGCAGCGGCACCTTCTTTCTGAGAGCTGGGGTGCCGGCCCCGGGTCACTGCCCAGAACCTCCACCCACGAAGCGAAGCCCCAGACTGTCCTCGCCCAGCTCCGCCCAGTGGTCTCGGCCACGCCTCCCTGCGGGCTAATCCTGCAAAAGCCCCCCGAGCCAATTGGCTCCCGCCCCCACCCCACAGCTCGGGCTGCAGCCGGCTCTCCAAGGGGCCCGGGAGGAGAGGCCCAGGCAGCAGGGAGACGGCTCTGGGGTGCGGGGAGCCGCCTGCCCGGGGAGGAGGAGGGGAGAGCAGATAGAAGCAAAACTCCTCCATACAGAAGACAAATGGCTGACCTTGGGTGACACGAGACCTGGCCTTGCAGAGGTGGGGCGCTTGGTGTCCCCAGGACAGGGGCCGGTGCCCTCCCCCTGCAGCTGCCCGCCAGATGAGGGCCTGCAGGGCGGCGCCCTGCTCAGCGGGGCATCTGTGGGCAGCGGCACTGGGGTATTTCTAAGGCCTCACGTCACGCATCCCGTGCTAGGAGCCCGTCAGTGCACTGGCGCACCTCCGAGCGGATCCGTGATTTACCGGTTCCGAAGGCGCCGGCCGCTGGCCGAGAGGGACAGGCACGTTCCTCTGCTGTCCGGGGCCACAAGGAGCGCGTTCACGCAGCATCAGGTGGCTGGCAGTCACTCACCGAGCCGGGGCCACCAGCCAGCCACTCTGAGGTGTGGGGACACAGTACAGGGCAACAGAGGCTCGGGGCCTCACCTGGGCCTGACTTCGTGGACAAGGCGGCAGGGAAGCGTGTGACCCGTGTGACACGCTCAGGGACCCTGGCTCGACCTTCTGAACAGACACGGGCTGTGTGAGCCCGGGGGGGTGGCAGCGGCCAGCAGCACCATTTGTGTGAACGCGGAAGGATGCGCAAGAGATGTGAAGCCCTTCAGGTCCTGTTTCATTTCCATTTGCATGTCAGACGGATGAGAAGCAGCCACGTGGCCCAGCCAGAGGTGGGGGTCCTGCCACGGGGAGGAGCCCCTGTCATGCGGGCCAGGCCTGCACTGTGAAGACCCACTGTCCCCCCAGACTACGCTGGTGGGCTCTATGTTGGGGACAGCAGGTGCCCAAGGGGCCGCACAGTCCCGGGCCTTCCCCACCTTGCTCTGAAGTCAGGCCCTCGGGCATGGAGGGACCCACCACAGGGCACTGACAGGGCTCAGCCCCCAGGAGCCCAGTGCAGGGACCACCGCTCTGCCCCTCTGTGGGGACGCCACAGGTGTGACTGACTGCGCCCACGTCATGCCCGGGTCAGGCCCTGTGCTGGCCCCACACGCGGTCCCGAGAGCACCGGTGCAGCCGTCATTTTAACTCTTGGCGTGTACAGGGCGCGGGAATTAGGCAAATTCCTGGGAGGCAGCCGTGAGCACCGTCCCGTGACCACGAGGGCCTGTGGGCTGAGGTCTGTGCGAGGGGCCCGGGGCCAGGAAGGGAGGGCCAGCCTGGCCTGCTGCTCACGCGGCTTCCCACACGGCCTGTCTGCTGACTCTAGGGACCCCCAGGGAATCGGGGTGCTTTGCAGACGGTCAGGTGCCCATGGCCACCTGGTGCTCTTGGGGGAACGGGGACTCCGATTGGAGGGGCCCCAGGGGCAGAAAGCCTGAGTTTCCCACGGGCGCTGTCGCTGTGGGCGCTGCTGCCTGACTCAGGAGGGCAGGGACAGTGGGCAGTGGACAGTGGGCAGTGGGCAGGAGCCGGGCAGGGACAGTGGGCAGTGGACAGTGGACAGTGGGCAGGAGCCGGGCAGGGACAGTGGGCAGTGGACAGTGGACAGTGGGCAGGAGCCGGGCAGGGACAGTGGACAGTGGACAGGAGCCGGCAGGAGCCTGTCCAGCCGGACGCAGCTCAGCGCGGGGGGAGCGGGGGGAGCTGGGCTCCGGCGCCGTGAGGACTCGCAGAGCAGGGAGGCCGCTAGGGAAGCTCTGGAGGGGACACGCGGCTCCTCCTCCGGTCAGGGCCTGGCCCCCGACCGAGTCCCTCAGGGAGCCTGCCCGCTGGAGCAAGTCCCGGCGCTCTGAGGAGGCAGCCCCTGGGGACAGGAAAGTGTCAGCGAGGACACGTTCGGGGTTAAGCTGGACTGGCCGGAATCCAATAAAGCTCCCACACACTTCCTTTCCCTGATTAAAATCTTCCTGAAGTTCACCGGCGAGCCCCCTGAAGGCTTCCTCTGAGGGCAAACACCTGCCTGCAGCGACCACAGAGCCTATAGGGGACCCCAGAAGAACAGGGGTGCACGGCTACGCCTAGACAGGCTCTCCCTTCCGCTCCCTCCTTGCCCCGTGTCAGGGCAGCCTTGCCCGGAGAAGTCACCCCTGGAGAAGTCACCCTGGAGAAGTCACCCCTGGAGAAGTCACCCTGGAGAAGACACCCCTGGAGAAGTCACCCCTGGAGAAGTCACCCTGGAGAAGTCACCTCTGGAGAAGTCACCCCTGGAGAAGTCACCCCTGGAGAAGTCACCCCTGGAGAAGACACCCCTGGAGAAGACACGCCCGGAGAAGACACCCTGGAGAAGTCACCCCTGGAGAAGACACCCCTGGAGAAGTCACCCTGGAGAAGTCACCCCTGGAGAAGTCACCCCTGGAGAAGTCACGCCCAGAGACCGAGTTTATCGGGGGAAGGAAAACGGGGAACAGGAAAAGCGGGGAGCGGCAGGGGGAGAGACTTCAGAGAAGTCGCCTCGGGCTTGAGCTCACCGGGTGGGGTTTCATCCCTGCTGCTACGTGCAGTCACACGGGCACACACCCCAAAGGAAAACAAGTGCATCAGCCCAAGTCCGTGAACCTGAAAGAGCTGAGTGGGATTTTCTACAATCCCATCTGCTTCACCTGGGGTCCCCGGACAGGTGACCTTCATTAACTGGTTCCCAGAGTCTCCCGGCCAGTTCCACGATCACATTCCCGCCAGGCTGGGTATGTGAACATTGACTGTCCGGGTTTAACTCACGTCCAGGTACATCACCGTCCAGAGACATGTGCCACCTCCATGGCAGCTGCCCCACATCCCACACCCCTACCAGCTCCGGACACCTCCCTCCATCCAGGTGGGCGGGCACTGGCCCTGGGTGGCCACCCTCAGCCGCCTCCCCTGCGCCCGGCGGGCTGGCTGGCAGCCTGAACTCGGGTCAGCCCGAGGGAGGGGCAGCTGGTCCTTGTTTGGAGCTGGTGACCGTGAACGTCGCACTGAACTTTCCGCTCATAAGGAAAATGGAGTAACAACGCTTCGTGCCTCAGGGGGATCCTGGGGGGGTGAACCCCTGGCTCTGAGAGGAGTTGCGCCCTGGATTGGAGACTGACCGATAGAGCCTGGGGGATCCTGGGCTGACACGGGCCGCCAGGCGGAGCTCCGGGCCCGAGCGAAGTGGGTCATGACGTGCCCGCAAGGCACCCTTGGGTGACCCAAACAAGGGAGGCCGGCCCTGGGTCCTTCCCGGGGGTCCGTGCCACCGAAGCTTGTTTTAGACCCTTCCAACTTGGCATGCGGAGGAAACGCACATTATTTCACGTGCAGCTGCCCCCCAAGAGAACTTAGTTGGGGAAGAAAACGAGGTTTCACTCCTGGGCCCGTCGGCGACCACACCGTGGGCTTGTCTGCCTCCATGGTGACAAGGACATGGCGTTCACACGTGCTGTTCTTACAGGGCCTGGAGCCCGCCCGATCCTCTCCAGCCGTAGCAACGCGTGTAGCTTTGGCATCTTCGCCTGCGTGACCTGTGGCCGGTGCTGCTTTCCAATGGTGAAAGCAGAGACAGGCGAGCTGACCCCAGGCATCATCTGCTGCCTCTGGGCAAGCACGCTGCTTCCTGCGGGCGGTTGGCTTTCCAGGAGGCTTTCGTCAGCACGTTGTGGGGAGGCCGCCTGCAGAAACCGGGCCAGAGGGCCCGCCCGCCCCTCCCAGGGAGCCGAGGGTGTAGAAACTGTGCTGGAAATAGTCAGAGCCTCGCCCTTTCCCCTCCCCCGAGGCAGGGCTCAGGGCGCCCGCCCGACAGGAACAAAGAAGAGCGGAGGTGGAACCCGAGGTCCCGAGCAGCACACCTGGGCCAGGCAGCCTCTGGGGGGAATCAGCCCTGCAGCCGGAGGTCGGGGTGCAGCTCCCCGAGGCCCAGGCTCTGCTGTCCGCCCCGGGCCCCCTCACACGCCCCACGGTCTTTCCGACCGGAACTGGGTGGGGTCCTTCCACGGATGGGACCTGGGCAGCAGCCCCTGAGCATCCGGCGGGTGGGAGGCATCTGGCAGAAGATGCGCTTTGTTCTATTATTTACCAAAAGCATCAGAAAAAACTCAGGCATTAATTGATACTGCTTAAAATGCAGCCTCCCCAGCCACCCCTCAGGGAACACGGTCAAACCCAGCACAGGCCCGGGGGCCCAGCTTCCCGAGACCAAGAAGGGCAGTTGCCCCCGGGGCCTGTGAGCCCCACTCCCCAGCGGGGAGCCAGCCCTGAGCCCTCAGACAGAACTGCAACGGGAGGGGGGTCCACCCGCACCAGCACCGAGGTGCAGAGTAGCAAAGTAAAGATGCTACGACTCTACTGAAAATAGTCGAAATAGCACCATCCACATATTTTTGTGATGAGGGTTTGACTTTCCCAAAGCACTTCTGTTGGTGGCCCCTCAAATCTGGCTCCAGGACACCCTGTTTTATACAGTCGTGAAAGTTAAAAGTAAATTTAGTCCTAAGCAACTAAAAGGGTGAATTCTTTCACCAGGTGACAGATGGCCTCACCCCCAGCGTTCAGGGTTTCCATGTCAGCTTCTCATCGGAAAGTTATATAAAGTTATTGATTGACATTCACAAATAGGATGTTCCCCATGGCCCTCGTCCTATTTCCTTTAGCTGTTCCAAACACTTTCTCCCACGCCTCTTGGTTAATCATTACTGGACATTCCAACCACCTGTCACCCCCACTTCCTATTCAGGACTCTGAAGACAGCAGTCTGTAGTCCCGGCTGACCTTGACCTGAGGGGCCCGAGTCCGTGTGGCGACACCAGCCCTTCCCAGCCTGCGGTGGCCCCACGGCAGTGACCGCGGTGGCTGACACGCACCCACAGGGTAGCCACAGGGGAAGTCCCAGCAGACCGGCCTGGAGCTGACCTTGGAGAACGCTGTGGTGGACAGCGAGACTCAATGCATGTTGGGAGTAAACCACACACCTTTTGAGATCCAGACAACTTCTCTTCTAGAATTATCTTCACCTTTACGTGGTTTTAGGAAGTTTAATAAATCCAAAGTGATAGTCAAGGAAGTTTCTAACGTGTGGGATTATCATAAGAGAAGCATAGGGCTTCCTTTCTTCCTGTCTCCCTCCCTCCCGCCCTTCCTTTCTGCCGGAGGAGGATTGGTCAAAGGCAAATGTAAATTAAGGTGGTTTCTGAGTCTGCCTTTGGGTCATGTTTTGGTCATTACCATTTTTTTAAAGACTTTATTATTTCCAGAGAGAGGGGAAGGGAGAAAGGCAGAAAGAGAGAGACACATCCATGTGTGGTTGCCTTTCCCCTGCCTCCAGCTGGAGACCTGGCTGGAGACCTGGCTTGCAACCGGGTTATGTGCCCTGGCTGGGAATCGAACCTGCCACCTTTGGGTTCGCAAGCCCGTGCCTGACCACTGAGCCACCGGCCGGGGCTCAGTCGCTCACATTTTACCCTCTAGTGTCTACAAAGTCAACCTTCACCAGGCTGAGGGGTGAATGAATGAATGAATGAATAAATGCCCCGCGGAGAAACAGACCAGAGGCCTCGGCAGACGTCACAGGGGGCCCTGGGCCTGACGTGTGGTTTTAACCAGCCGGTGACCCCCAGCTTCAGACTTGGAGCCCAAACACGTGCTCCGTCCCAGACGACGGGCACGTGTGTGACGCAGGGTGTGACAGCCGGTGGAGGGAGCTGTGTCCCGCACAGGACAGCGAGGGGCAGGGGTGTCAAGTGCTTTTTTTTTTAACCGTAACCATTTACAACACAGAACAAAGTAATTTTGCGTTTCTGGTGGGTGGGGCATTTTTCCCTAACTGACCTGAATTTCCACTTTTGATTGTGACTGTGAGGTGACACCGAGGAAGAAATGCTGGCCATGCCTAAAATCTTAGGAATCTGAGACTGAGCGAATGGGCACAAACAGCGATTGGCTATCAGGTGATCAGGGGGCTGCCTGCTAGGTGCCCACGGGGAGAGCCCGCGTGTGAGGTGTGAGGTGTGAGACGTGCAGGCAGGAGGGAAATAAATCCGTGGAGAAGGAGGGACGCGCCCACAAAGCCAGGCACGCTCAGCGCCGGCACCCCGCTCCCTCCCCGGGCACCAGCCAGCAACGGCCGCCCTTCCCAGGAGGTTCTCTCCCGCGGACGTGGATCGGACCTCGGGGAAAGGAAAAGATACTCTTCAAAAAACCACCTCCTTACCAAAAATGATCTACATGGAACGGTTAGCACTTGAAAACGGAAGCATAAGGAGTGGGGGAGACGCCGGGGTGTTGGGGGGCCGCGGCTGCCGTGGGAGGGATGGCTGTGGGCGAAGACGGGGGTGGGACCTGGACGTGACCCATCGGGAGACCGGGCGCTCCTCGCTACATAATACTGTTTGCAACCGCTGCTTCTGTATATTTTTCAGTTAACGTTGATACCGAGCACTGTTTTGTATTCCTTTCAGGGGGACAGCATGGTGGTTAGACAGTCCTATGCTTGGCGGAGGGTCCCCGCTGTTCCCAGCACCCACCTGTCCCCGCGTGCTGTTGACTCTACGCTTTTGCTGTGCTTTGCCCCCCAGGGCTGTACCGTTAACCTCTTCGCCTTTTCCACCTGGACCCCAGGAACCGCTGTCCATCTGTATTTATGAGTCTGCGTTTGTCTCCGTGTGGTGTGTGTGTTTATTTCGCTTTGTAGATTCCCCATATAACTAAAAACACACGGTACGTGTCCTCCTCTGTCTGACTGCTCTCCCGGAGCACAACGCCCTCTAGGTCCGTCACACACACGTTTCTGGAGGAACCTCCATACCGTTCCCAGAGCGGCTGCATTTGCTGAATATCTGCCGCGTGCCGGGCGCTTTTCCACGCGTTGATTCATTTCGCCCTCCGCATAACCGTGCACAATGGGCCGCGCGCGCGCGTTTGCGTAAATCAGTTATTCACAGGATGATGGGATTAGCAGGGGCGCAGCTGAGCCCCTCGGCACCAGCCCTGTCCCCCCGGGAAGGCAGCCATGGAGAGGTAACCTTTTATTGCTTTCCCTTCCAGAGGTAGTCTCGTAGGAGCCGGTCGATGACAAAAGACGTTGAATTCCTCCGCAGGTTTTTGTTGCTGTTGTTACTACTCTGCTCTTCAAAACAGACCCCTCACTTCCAGGAATCAGCCCCTCAGGGACACGGCCACCCGTTGCTGGTCCCACAGCGCCCGGGGCCTGTCTGGGACTTGGCTCCACACTGAGCCCGGCATCCGCCACCCCAGCCGCGTCGCCCAGGCCGGACGCCGGCGCAGGGTGGGGCCCAGATGTCTATCCCAGGCCAGACGCTAAAGGGATTTGCAAAAACGTAGAAAGTGCCCGCGGTGTCTTTTACGTTTAACAAATTTTGAAATAAAAATGTAGTATGTATATTATTAGTAAACATACTGTTATTTTATAATACAGTACATACCTTTTCAATTTCTCACTTTTAATTTCTTCTTTTCAAAGGTTTTGTTTATGGCCCTGGCTGGTGTGGCTCCCTGGACTGAGCACTGGACTGTGAACCCAAGGGTCGTGGGTTCGATTCCCAGTCAGAGCACGTGCCCGGGTTGCGGGCTGGGTCCTCAGTTGGGGCGCCCAGGCGGCAGCCTATCAGTATTTCTCTCCTCTTTCTCCCCTCCTCCCCCTCTCTTAAAAAATATATAAATAAAACCATTAAAATGTTTTTGTTTATTTACTTTTTTGAGATTCTGAGGTCGTTTCCAAATCATAATCTCCTATGAGATTGAGTTACTTTTAGTTTAGTACTAGAGCGTTTTCCCAATCCTTAGCGCTTGGGCGGCTAGTCACAAATCATTCTGGTGAACACGGAAGCTGTTTTGTCCCCCTCCATTTTATTAAATGAATGCCCATGAAAATCCAAGTCTTAGGAATTTTAGCCCTGGCTGGTGGCTCAGTGGATAAGGCGCCGGCCTGTGAACCCACCGGTCGCTGGTTCAATTCCCAGCCAGGGCACATACCCAGGTCCCCAGCCAGGTCTGAGGCTGGAGGCAGGTGAAAGGCAACTGTACATGGATGTTTCTCTCCCTTTCTTCCTCACCCCCTGTCCTTCTCTCTGAAAATAAAGAATAAAATATTAAAAAAAGAAAAGTTAAAAAATAACGACTCTCAGTCATTGTCTTTACCCCACACTCTCTCCCGACCCCAGCGAATCTATTTCCAGATTAGAAAACCGAAATGACACTGGCACTTGGAGGGCAGCCAACTAAATGCATCTCAACACCCCAAATGCTGCTTAACGTTATTCCATTGAACCTCGGGGCGCCTTACAGTTTGATTATTTGTTTTAATGTTTATAGATTCGGCTCATCCGGGATGGGCTGCGCGGACATGATCAAAGGGTTGGCGTGTTGGTTTTGGACACGGAAACCAATGGCTCAAGAACAGCAACTGTACTAATTTGGACCGAGGCAGACACACAGGCTGGGGTCACCTTCCCTGTGGCGTGTCTGCAGCTCACGGGACCCCGGAAGCGGTCTGCTCCTGACCCCCCAGCCTGCTGCTCTATGCGCCACGTGGATCTGGTAAACGCCAACTGGCCGCGCCCTGGCTGGTGGCTCCGTGGACTGGGCACCGGCCTGCGACCACAGGGTTGCCGGTTCGATTCCCAGCCAGGGCGCCTGCCTGGGTGGCAGCCGGGTCCCCAGCTGGGGGCGTGCGAGAGGCAACCACGCATGGATGTTTCTCTCCCTCTCCTCCTCCG
>PVIW01001853.1:92969-135204 GCA_004026585.1 Noctilio leporinus
GGGGGGGGGGGGGGGGGCTGGCGGGAAACAGCAGAGGCCTGAGGATGAGGAGGGTCGGCTGAGCGGACACCCCGGTTTCTGCAGGAAACGCAGGAAGGGCCCGTGTTCCCCACGGTGATCCGTCAACTAGAGGCAAGTCCGGTCAGACCCCCATGGGGTTTTTGGGAGCTTTGCAAGCTGGTGCTCGGAACATAAAAGGCACGTCGAAGGCTCGGAACAGTCACCGCACGTAGAGAGGGGGAGATTGCTTACCGGAAATCAACGTTGACTAGGAGGAGAGAGGCAGCATCCCGGGGGGCGGAGGGGACCCCGGCCACGATCCAGGGGACAGCTGCGGAGTGCCGGCCCTGCCTTGCACCTCAGACGGGCGCGTGCGTCAGCAGCAAACACTTGGAAACACTTAGAAAACACAGGTGTGGGTTTTTCTCTTTGGGGTGGGGAAGGAATTCGTGAATCAGACTTGAAAAGCGTCCACGGTGGAAAACGAACACAGTCGGGCCCTGGCCACACGTGTGTTCACTCATGTGCGGCAAGGCTGGGCGGACTCCGTCCGGGCGCACGCTGACTGCGGGTTCAGTCCCCGTCCGGGGCTCAGCCCGGGTCCCCCGCTGGACGCGTGCGACAGGCAGCAACATGTGGATGTTTCTCTCTCCCTCTCTCCCTCCCTCCCTTCCCCTCCCTCTAAAGTTAAATACGTAAAATTGTTTTTATAAAAAGAAAATAACAAACCTCGGGCCGGCAGGCGGGGAGAGCGGCTCACAGGCAGCAACCTGTACCTCCGGGCTGGAGCCTTTTGCTTCCTTCCGGGGCCGCATCCTGGGCTCTGACGCGCCCTGTCCTCCCGGGGTCGCCGGCTGGAGGCCCCGAGCAGCCCGTGCCGGTTCCGGCCGCCCGGTGTCCAGGGCCGGCTTCCCTGCTCACCCCGCTGCCGGGCGGCCATGGGGAGTCCGAAGAGCCTCACACCTCCCCCCAGTGGAGAGCGATTTTTCAGAGGGTCACAACCGCCTACCCGCGTAACAAAAATATCCAGGTGCCCTGAAATACACCCATACCGGCATTTTCTAAATGACACGATACGCAGGACTGGTTCCCGGCGGCGTGAGGGGGACCAGCGGGGCCCCCGGGGCCCGGGCCGCTCACGGGCTGCTGTCCCCTCCGCAGCTCAGTCTCCGCCCTCCGCACGGTGACCTTGCTCAGAGTATTTCCAATTCCTGCCGGGCGATGCGGCGTTTATCTCAGGGGCAGTTTTCACGTTTCTGAGGGATGCTGCCCCCTTGTCCGTTTTAATGATTTTTACGGGGCTCTAAAGGGGGCCCCTCGGAGCATTGAGCGGGGGAAGGCGGCTGGGCCGGGTCTGGAGGGGCCACAAGCGGGACCTGCCGCCCGGAAGGCCCTCCCTCTGGCCTCGGGCAACTGTCCGCCTCGCACTTTGTGGGTAGCCATCGCCCTTGGCGGTTTAGATCTGTTCTCGCTTCTGTCAGGACCGTGTCTGCCTCAGACTTCCCGTTGCCTAGGGAACGAAGCCGCGGGCCTGCCTGTCGTTGGCTACGCCGCCCTTGGGACCCGCGGGTGGAGGGACGGGTGACGGTGACAAAGGTTTCTGCCAGAGCAGGGGCGGCTCCTGGGGACTGTTCCCAGGCCCGGTCTCCGAAGACGCTGGCGGGGACAAAGGCTGCGCTGGCGGGGACACGGCTTTGTCCCCGGGCGGCCGGGCGGGAGCATCCTTCCAGCCCACCGGACGCATTATGCTCAGTTCACAGAGGGCGGCCGGGGCCGCGGCCGGACGGGCGGGGACTTAGCGAAGCCCAGCTGCGCTCCAATTCACCTAACGCGGGTTTGCTGTGTCCCAGGTGTCAAGAAGGGGGACAGAACAGAGCCTCCCGGAACAGAGATGGGAATGTGGGGGGCAGCTTTCAATGCCGGGAACTGCAACCCCCAAAACAGCCCCCCTCTCCAGCGGCCTTGCCACCCGGGGCCTCAGCGGACCCCACAGTGGTGTGTCCCCATGTCCGCCAAGCCGAGGTCCCCACCCTGGACCCTTCCCCCCGCGGCTCTCCCACCCTCGGGCCGGGCGCCTGCACCTGCTCCGCTTGGTGCCAAGGGCAGGCACCGGGGCACCGGGGGGAGCTCTGGGGCGCAGACACCCCCACCCAGGCCAGGGCCTCGTCTGCTGTCTTCAGTGTCCAACGCCTTGGTTTCCGGGATCTCACAGGGTCCAGGCGCCTGGGACTCCGGCTGTGAGGCTGCTGTGAGGTCTTTCCTGACCCGGGTGACGCAGATGGAGACACCAGGACGAGAGGCCTTGCCGCACCTCCCCGCACGCGTCCAGGTGGAGGGGACAAGGGGCCTCCGCTTCCCTGCGGCCAGGACACCTGGGCATCCGGGTGGCGGTCCTCCCGCGGCACCACCGTCCCTGGCGGAGCCCCCCAGAGCTGGGGGGGCAGGCGGCCTCCCAGACCTGGAGCCCTGGAGGACGAGGACTGGAAGGTGGGGGAGGCGGAGGAGAGGGTGGGGTGCTGGCAGACCTGTGGAGGGACCCGCTGCGTTTAATTTTTATTCGTGAGCACGCGGCTCTCTCTTAGGCCATTTAAAAAACACTTCAATACAGTTTTTATTTTTAGTTTGACATTCTTTAGAGAGAATGTGAATATTGAAATACAAGTCTATTAAGTGCCTTTGGCCGGGGAAACTCGAGGTCTGAGGGCCTGACGTTTGGACGTGGGTCCCGGGCTGAGCTGCAGGGCCTGTTGGGAACCAGCTGTGGGTGGGCCGGGGTGGGGTGGGGGACCCCTCTCAGCCAGGGGCCTGATGATGAGGAAGCCATCGCTGCAGATGGGAGGGTCGATCAATTCCCTCATGCGATGGGAACAGAAACTTGACCACAGTCGCTGCAATTCCTAGATACTGTTTCCCATTTGGGATCCGAGATGGTTTGATCCGACTCTGTAACGTTGAAGAATTTCCTCACCATGATGTGACTGTTATGTGGCAGCGGGGCTGACACGGTGTCCCTGGGTGTGTCCAGGTCAGAGCAGCACATGAGTCTGGGGGCCACCCCATCCCAGCCGGGGTGTCCTGAGCCATGAGGAAGGGGACTCCTGCCCTACTGCTGGGGCATCTTGCCTCCTGTCCTCCTGCCCGGGGCTGGGGTTCATGCCGTCAGCCCCCCGGTTCTCAGGCCTCCGGTCTTTTGGATGGACAGCGCCGAGGGGCCTCTAGGGCCTGTGGCCACCGGTCACCCCTGGGCACGTCCCTCCTGCTGCCCAGCTCCCCTGGAGGCCCTGCTGACGGGCGGACGGGCCTTTCTGCTCAGAAACCCTGGTGGTGCCACTGGCCGCTGCCCCCGCTGGAGACCGAGGGCGGTGACGGTGGTCACAGGCTGTCCCTTGCATGAGCGGGGACAGCATCCTGTCAAGTCCCTGGGGCAGCCCTGTTCCCCACACCGGACAGGTTTCGGGGCCCCCGGGAGCCCCAGACCAAGGAGCTGCCTCTTTGTCGCCAGTTTCTGCATTTGGTGCTCAGGACGGAAGAGGGTGACCCACACGCGTTCCCTGTGAACGTGCTGATGCAGGTCGGGTCCTGCAGGTCACCAAGAGATTAAAAAGGGCCTGGCTGGTAGCTCAGCTGGTTAGAGCATCATCCTGCTACGCCAAGGCTGCAGGTTTGACCCCCGTCGGCACACGGGCGAGAAGCAGTGAACGCACAACTAAGTGGAACCACAAATCAGTGTTCCTCTCTCCCTTCCTGTCTCTCCACAATGAATAAATAAAAATTTTTAAAAGAAGAAAGTCCTCTCTTGGTGACCTGCTCTGTAAAGACTGCGTGGCCCAGGCCGGCTCCCTGCCCCCCCTGCTGGGCACCAGCCTGTCTCAGGCGGCCGGGTGGTCACGGTCGTTGGGGTCCCTGGGGCAGGAAGGCCCGGCTGGTGCCCTGCTGTGCGCGCGGCCCCTGGGGTGGCTGCTCCGTCAGGGAGGAGGGACCGTATCCCAGGTCGCCCCAGGTCAGGGGTGGACTAGGCAACAGGACACACAGGGGAAAGGGGTGGAGGTCGGGGTGCTGCCCTGGGTGGGGGCGGGGCCACGGCACCAGCTTTCCTTTCGGCCTGAAATGACCTCCCTGACGCCGGCACCCTCGATGTTTGGGCTGAGCGACAGACTGAGTGAGTGAACTCCGGCCCAGGTTGACCCTGCGGGGCAGTGAGGACTGACACGAGCACCCACAGAGCAGGGCAGCAGCACCGCCGTGCGGGGCGCAGGGAACGGAGGCGCCCAGGCTTCCCATACCACGTGCCTGGAGCTTGAGCTGGACCCCGGGTCCCGCCGCACCCTTGTCCCTCCCCAGCCCCACAACCACCCCAGCCCACGGCGGCCACACAGGGCTGAGCCCGGGGCCCTCGGGGGGCAGACCGGCCGGACCCTGGAGGCAGCGGCCTCCTCTCAGCAAACGGGGAACCAGGGTGCAGTCCCCCCCTCTCCCTGCGCCCACCCGATGCCATCAGCGTTCGCCCAGGGCCAGCTGGGGGCAGAGCCCTGGCCCGGCACCTTGTCAACTTTAGGGCGTCTTCCCGGGGCGCTGTGCTCCCCAAGATCCAGGGAGGCTACAAGGTGGCTTGTTCTTTCTAATCGTGTCGCAGGCCCAAGCCCCCTTTTCTCTTCAGCTGGGTGACATCTTACACGAGGAAGACCAGACAGGAAGAGGCCCCGGTTTCTTCGTCTCTAACTGTGGGCTCAGTGGAAGCCCAGCCCCACGCCCAGCTCCTCGCTGTCGGTGGCCCAACACCTGGCCCCCTGCCCGGTGGGCCCCCCTTCCTGCGCCCGGAGCACCAGCCACAGGAAGGCTGGAGTCCCCACTACCAGCAGCTGCCCCAGCCCAACGGCCAGGGGAGTCAGGAACTCGGGGGTGGGAGGCTGACAGGTCACGTCTAAAGCAGGAGGGAGCCACCCCTGCCCTGGGGGGTGAGTCCTGTGCTGGGCTGTGTCCTGGGCCTGTGGGACAGACTCCTCACTCGTCACCAGTGTGGCTTTGTGTCTGGACCTGCTGGGCCGGCCTCATGTCCCCCCTGGTGTTGCTGCAGAGAAGGGCACCTGAGCACGGAGTGTCCCGGGGTGTGAGGACACAGGGCCCGAGGTCTCCCTCTCTCTGAGGCTGAGTGACAGCACCCAGGGGTGTCCCAGGAGCCCTCCGCCCACAGCAGCTGCCATAAGGAAGGAAGTGCATGACGCAGAAGAAAGAAGAGGCCCCTCTTGTGCCAGCAGGGTCTGTCCTGCCCACAGCTGAGTGCGCTTTGGAAGGTGGACCAGGGGCTCCTGGTCCCTCGTGTGCCACTTGTCCAGACCAGTGAGTCAGACCTCAGGTGCTCCCAGGACCGCAGGGGCGAGTGGGGACAGCAGCTGCGTGGACACCGCTCAGGGCACCAGTGCACCCCAGGTGCGGAGGGGCAGGGACATTGGAGCGAAGCCCAGCGTGGGCCCTGCCAAGCCTTACGGCAGAGGCAGGAACAGGTACTTGACAGGTGACAGGAGCAGCCTTACCCACGGCCTCCGCCCCCCGCACCGGGGACCGCACCCTCTGCCATGTGACCAGCGTCTGCTCTTCATGGGAAACTGGCCGCCCTGCCCGCAGAGCTGCCTGGCGCTGTGGCCTCTAAGAGGACGCGCAGGCTCTTGCCACTGGCCTGCGGCACGTGGGACCCTTGGGACTCATGCAATTAATTGCAGAAGGTGACAGGGACAGGAAGCCGGGGCAGAAGCACGGATTGGTGGTAAACCACAGCTCCACCAGGGCAGCCGGGAGGGAAACCGGAGCCCAGACGGTTCCGTGTCCTCTTCTGTCCAGGGCGCGGCAGCCCCACGGGTGTTGCGAGGTTGAAATGCAGTCGAGCCCCCAGCAAACCGGCTCCTTCCCGCCAGGTTCCCCGCAAGGGACCAGGGCTGCCGTCCCGGGTCAAGAGCTGGGACATGCGGCGTCTCCAGGGGGTGAGAAACTTCACGTCCACGGCCTCTGCTGGGCTGGCGTCCAGGCCCCGGGGGGAAGGCGCCCCCACCTCCACCCCCCTACCTGGGCCCTGGGCCGAATCCCTGACACTTGTCCCGGACATTTTCTGTCGTGCGGCTGACCATGAGCCGCCTTTGAAAATGCCCTGAAGTGGACATCGGGTCCAGCGGCTGAGTAAGCTCTGACCTCTGTGTCCTGCCCGCAAACGCTCAGCTTCAGGCCGGAAACCGAAAGTGGGGATCTTGGGACCCCCGAGGCCGTTGGGAACCGGGTTCCAAGGGAGGCGGAGGGCAGGCGTGACCCGGGGCTTCCTGGGGGCTTCCTGGGGGCTTCCTGGGGCCGCCGGACCCCGCGCAGCAGTTCCACTCACACTTTCGTCCAGGTTCCTCTGGCTCTTCTGCTTGATTTCAGAAGACATGCTAATTGCTGGAAATAAGTAGCATCTTATACTTCAAGGGTTTTTTTTTACAGAGATCATTTGTATTTATTACCTGCATAATGACCTATTTACCGTTTCCAGCAATGGCCAGTGTCCGACTGCCATGTTTTCCTAAAGCGATACTTTATTTCTGAAAACCACGTTTTAGAAACGCTCCCATCCCGCCTAGGTGCTGAGTGCAGTGGGAGGAAGAGGACATGGAGTTGGCGCGTGTGTTTCTGCTCCAGGGAGGTGAACAAAGACGTGGACAGTGCCAATTCGGTGACACGTTTTTACCAACGTTCCCTTTGCTTCGTGGGTTTTCTTGCTATTGAGCACCGTCCAAAAACTTGAAATAACTAAACCAATCTGCTGGTGATACGGGGTCAACTGCTTCTGTCTATAATTTTTAAAAGATTTTATTTCATTATTTTTAGAAAGAGGGGAAGGGAGAGAGGCAGAGAGGGAGAGACACATCCATGTATGGCTGCCTTTCACCCGCCTCCAGCTAGGGACCTGACTGGAGACCTGGCTTGCAACCTGGTTCTGTGCCCTGGCTGGGAATCGAATCAGTGACCTTTGGGTTCTCAGGCCGCCACCTTATCCACTGAGCCACCAGCCAGGGCTTCTATCTACAATTTTATCTCTTGACCCATTTTTCTTGTTGGAGTGAAGCATTGAAAACCAACAGCTGTCCATGGTCACAAGACGCTTGTGAAAGATTTTTTTTAAGATGCAAAATACCTTATATAGTTCCCCAAATTATTAACATATCTTTAGGAAATGACTTCACTTTCTAAGCCCAAGGGTCGCTGGTTTGATTCCCAGCCAGGGCACCTAACCAGGTGGCAGCCAGGTCTCCAGCCAGGTCCGTAGCTGGAGGCGGGTGAAAGGCAACCGTACATGGACGTTTCTCTTTCTCTCTCTGCCCCTCTCCCTTCCCCTCCCCCGTCTCTAAAAATAATAAATTAAGTTGTTTTTAAAAACAAGAAACATTTTAATTATTCAAAGTACACGTGCCTTTCGCCTGTGGCCAGGCGTCCGTGTGGCCCAGGCTTCCCACTGCCCTGGGGGCAGCAAGGCAAGTCTCGTTGGGGGGATCTGGAGGCGGAAGGGGGCGGAAGAGGAGCTGCAGGAGCTCAGCCGCCCGCCAGGGCCACTCTGTGCCTTGCGTGATCGCACCTGTCCTGTGTTGGGTTCCAGGCGGGCACCAACGGGGTCCCTGCAGTTCAGGCTCCCACCCTTACCAAGACGCCTACTTAAACGTGGAAACACGCCCCCTCATGCCCCCCCTGGCGTTTTCCAGGTGCCGTGTGCAGCCCGGCTCATCCCGTGTGCGAGTGTGGCAGGGGGACAGCTGGGCAGGGAGTCCCTCACTGCTTCTGAGCTTCACTGTGGCCTCGCACCACCTGGGCCGCAGGGCCCTCCAGCCCCCACCCCATGCTCCCCCCCCTGCCCCTCCCCTGCCTCATCCAACCTGCCGCTGGGGTGGCTCCTGGCCCTGCTCCTCCAGCACGGCCCCCACGGAGCCCACCGCGGTCTGACATCGCCCCCTGGGGGACGGTCTCTGCACGTGGCCTCCCCCTTGTCCCTGGTCGGGTAGGAGCAGGACGCTGACTCCCTGAAACCAGCCGAGCCTGAGCCTCACACGTCTGGCCAGCTTTCGGGGACGCGGCCCCCCCTGCAGGGCCCCCCGCCCGTGGCTTTAAGTTTGCGCTGATTTGCGTTGTTCAAGACCAACATGAGAACCTGAGGAGCAGAAGACGAGGCGCCGACTCACGTGGGAAGGTGGCGGGACGTGGCCCGGATGCAGGAGCCCCAGCTGCCGGCCCCGCCCGTCTGGTCCTCGACACTGTGACGCCAACCGTAACGCGAAAGCAGGCGTTTCACCTGCGGGGCCGACATCGCCGGACCGAACATCGGAAACGGGGTCTAGAACTGGCGTCACGGTCGTGCTGGTGGCCCGACAGGAAGGTCCTCCCCCAACGGTTGGAACTGTCCCGCCGGGGCGCACACCCTGCCTCTGTCCTTGAGCCGCGCTCTCCGCGCTCCCTCTCCCGCCGCTGCCAGGGGCCACCCGCCACCAGGAGACGGCCGGTGGCTTCCTGCCTGTCTGCTCAGTCAAGCTGGCTTCTCGTCACATCCCTTCCTTTTCCGGGCAATTCCCAAGGTTGTCCCAAGGACACAGACCAGCCTCTAACGAGCACCCCAGACGAGGGGTTCTTGGACCCTGGGGCCTCGCCACCCCCCGGGTCCCCCAGGCTCGCTGTGGGCTCTGCAAACCAGGGGACACGAGGTGGATGCACAGGAGGAAACAGGCTATTAACACGCACGACACACAGACGCGCCGGCGGACCCACGCGGGACCAGCCGCTCAGAGAGGTGGCACCCGAGAGCGACGTGTCCCCAGAGAAGGGACGCTGTGTTTCCAGGGGCAACACGCCGGGAAGGCAGGTCTGCAGGGGCTGCTGGCGGCCCGGCCGGGCGGAGCAGGAGGCCGAGAAGGTCCCACGGCCACAGCCACAGTTGGCGCCACCCAGTAGACCAGAACCCTTGTCCCCAACCGAGGACGCTTCAGAGCAAAAGGTTTCCGGGCTGCCCGCAGCCGAGGGTGGAGGGTTTAGAATTACACGCGCTGAGGTGGGTAACAGACATCCACTCGGAGCCCATGGTGCCCGCCACGCCCGCAGACGGAGGATGTCGGGGTGCACGGGGGTGGGGCGTCTGCGGAGGGCTGGGGAATGCTCTGCGGAGACCCCACCCCAGCCCACCCTGGACGCCCAGCCTCGCCCGCAGGCCTCTGCCTTCCCCAGGGCCGCCCTCTCCCAACCCCTGGGCCCGCCTTCAGCCTCTAACTTGCTTCTGAGGCCCAGCAGCCTCGCTGCCTCCCTCTGCGACCCCCTAAGTGAGGTTTGGATGTTGGTGCCGCCTGTCACCGCCAGACCCAGCCAGCAGGGACAGGGTGGAACCCTCATGGGGCTCCCGTCGGTTGGTGGCCATCAGAGAGGCCAAGGGTTTGCGCCCCAACAAGCGGTCGTCCGTCCCATCAGACGCCGGCCTTTGCACGGGGAGGAGAAGGTGCGGGTGAGGCCTGGGGTCGGGGAGACGTGCGGGGTCTCAGGGGCGGGGGAGCCCGGGAGCCCAGGGGACGGGCAGGACGGCTTCAGCAAACGGAGACTTTGCTGCAGGAGTCGAGGGCGGAGTGGGAGCCGGGCCCCGTGTGGAGCTCATGACCCACGGCAGCTCCCCTTGTGCCCACAGCTGCTCCCCTTGCACCCGCAGCTGCTCCCCTTGCGCCCACAGCTGCTCCCCTTGCGCCCGCAGCTCGGACGCGCTCCTGGCTGGAGGGGGCGGGCGGAGAGAATTCATTTTCCCTCCAGCCGTCAGAGCAGGGAAGGCTCTAACCAGCTCCACAGCCTGGAAACGTCCCGTGTGCGTGTCCCGTGTCCGCGTGTGGGACGTACGCTGAACGTGGGGCCCATGACAGTGACGCAGCTCGAGGTGCACCCCACAGACCCCCACAGACCCCCACAGCAGCCGTCTCGGGGGAAGCGTCCAGAAGAGGCGTTTCTGGGCGTGTTCACCTGGACCCCCGGAGCAGCGGGCAGGGCTGGTGGCCGCAGAGAGGCCTGCGGTGAAGCAGGTCTGTACCCAGCGAGGACTGACGCTCAGGTCGCCCCCCCCCCCGAGGTGACTTCCCGCAGAGCCCTCCGAGCCGCTAGAGTCCCGCAGACCCAGGTGGGGGCCTCACAGGGTGCAGACCCCGAGGCGGAGGCCCCTGGCTGGTGTATGGGGCTCCCAGGGGCCTGGCTCCGCCCCCTTCCCACCTGTGCCCGGGCAGCGTCACCTCTGGGTCCCCAGGGAAGCGCACCAGTGAGACCCGCTGTGAGCGAGGCCCCCGCTGCCTGCCAGGGCCCCGCTTGCATAGCTGCTCTTGTCCCCGGTGCCGGGGCTGCGGCGCTGAGCTCAGACGGTTCCGGCCCTGCAGCATGGGACGCGGTCGGAACACGCCCTGGTCTCGCACTGAAGCAGCACCCACCCGCCTTCTCGGGGCATTTTCTGCGGGTCCCAGCCCCCCGCCAGGTGGGCGCTCTCGGAGCAGCTGAGCCCCAGGTGAGCGGGACGCCAGGCGGGCTCCTCCCGTCCCCAGAGCTGGGCTCTGGGTGACCCGCACTGAGGTGCCCCGGGCGTGGGGCTGGGGTCAGGGGGGAAACGGACAAGTGAGCCTCCTCGCTAAGGCCGCCCGGCAGTGGCCGGACCAGGTCCGCGGCCCCATCCAGTTGCCTGGGCGCCTGGGAGGCAGTGACAGAGGGGGCACCTCTCGCCCCCAGTCTGAGCTCCCAGGGAGGCTCCCGGACGCCAACGCCTGCCCTGGGAGCACGGCCAGCCAGCTGCTCTCCGCCGGCTGCTCCTGGGGAGGGAGGGGCCCGGCCGCCGGGCTGTCACCCCGCGAGGAGCCCGGGAGGTCCCGCAGCCAGGCTCCCACGGCACCGGGCCCCGCTGCGTCCCGAGAGCAGGGGCCTCGGAGGTCCTCGCAGTCCCGGAGCTGGACCGCGGCCTGGCGTGCGGGACAAGGTAGGGGGCCGACTTCATGTTGGACAAACAGCGACCAGGAGACCCGGATCGAGAGTCGGGCTCCACCCCTCACCCCTGGCCGGGGCCCCTCAGGAAGGAGGCTGAGAGTGGGGTGGGGAGGCAGGTGGGACCCTCCCTGACGAGGCCCTGCGGCCGACGCTCGGAAGTGTCTTCTCACACTGGGGTCTGCGTGCGGGAGGGGCGAGCTGGGCGACAGTGAGAACGAAAGCCCACGGCCAACAGGGTGCCGGGGTGGGGGTGCGGGTCCCGGCCCCACCAATGGGCCCTTGTTCAGCAGGTGCTCCTGCCGGCAAGTCCCAGCAGGCCACTCGCCCGGGGCGGGGTCTGACCCTGCAGCACCCCGATACTCCTCAGGAGGCAGGACGTGTCCCTGAGTCAGAGAAAAAGCTCCCAGGTGCTCCCGGGGGGCCGCATTCTGGATCCCAGTGATGTCCGGACGGAGGACTTGGAAATGCCCTTGTGTCCCCCAAGATCTGAATGTGAACACGTGTGTGAGGCAGCCGGCAGCCGGGAGAGCAGCAGCAGGACCAACGGAGCTGGGGGGTGTGCGGGAGGGGTGGCCCTGGCTTCGGGGGCAGGTGGGGACCCTCACGTCGGCCGTGTCCCGCCGGGGGCGGTCACAGAGCTGACCAGGGGGCGTCCCCGCGGCCCCCCGAGGGTTTCAGGAGGACGGACGGCTCTCATCACAGCTGGGTCGGCCTTGTTGCCTGAGGGTCCTCCGTGAGCTCCGTGGGGTCTCCTCTATGCCTCCTGGGGTGGGGCCTTCCCTGCGTGAGACTTTCTCTGGGCCGCTTCCTGAGACGGGCAGGGGGTTCACGGCAGCACGGGGCGCCCACCCGGGAGCAGGGGCTCAGGGAAACGCCTCGTGGGTGACCAGCACGCAATGTGCAAGGACAGTGGGGTGACGGCGAGGTTTCCTTGCTTCCGGGATCCCAGGGGCAGGTGGGTCCCCGAGAGAAAGCGTGGGCGGGGAGGCGGGCGAGGAGGCGGGTGGGCGGTTCGTCTGGAAAGTCCTGTGGGACAAACCCGGCTCTGACGTGTGAGCCCTGCCCCCCAGCGACTGAGGGCTGGAGGGAGGAGCTCCCAAGCGTGGGAGGCCGGCACATGTCCGCACACACACGCACACACGCCCACACACATGCACACCTCCACGTGAACACCCGCGCTCGGGCACGCATGTGCACACATGCAGCATCTTAACTCCCTTTAGCAGGGGGAGGTGTGCAGCCTGGCCCCCCGGGCGCCCCCCCACCGCGTCTGGGAGTGCCAGTGCTCAGCGAGGCCGGCGGGCGCGCCACCAGCCGCAGAGGGCACCCCGCGCCCCCCAGACCCTGCCCTCCCGCCGCCACGGACCCGATGGTGCGTCTCTGCAGGACGACCCTGAGGGTTTACATCACGTTTCCCGCTGAGACTCCCAGAGGCCGAGGACAGAGGCTCCCGGAGGCCCTGAGTGCGGGTCACCTCGGGCAGGCGTCTAATGCCCAGGGCAGGGGACAGGGGCGGCAGCCCCAGGAGGGGCAGCAAACTCGGGTCTTCCCACAGCGTCCAGGCGCCGGCCGAGCGGAGCGTCCGGGTGGGCAGACAGCTGCCTCCCCACGCCCTGGTGCCGGGGACTCAGGGACCAGCACGGACCCTCGGTCAGTCCCTGTGGGCCACCAAGCCTGCAGGATTCGGGATCGTGGGAAGGACAGGACGTGGCTGCAGCCCGTCCCCCGGGAAGAGCCCCAGTTCCAGAGCAGCTTCCCCACCGGGCTCAGAGGCCACGGGCGGAGACGTGCACCATCCTGGGTCCCACACCCGCTGGTGCGACAGGAGCGCACGCTCAGGGTGACTGAGCAGCCAGCCCCTTGGGTGGCGCCGTGACCTCCCAGGCTCCTGTCAACTTGCACAGGACAGCAGACCGGGACAGCGGCCGCAAGTCCCAACGGCTCCGGGAGCCAGGAGGCCGGCACAGCCACCCCTCTTGCCGAAGGTCAGGGCGCAGCGGACAGAGTCCCCCTCTGTTCTCCAGCTCCCACCTGCCCGGGGGTCTGAGCTGCAGGCTGGGGCACCAGGTCGGTCGGGAGAGCTGCCAGGTCAGCACCCGTGGGCCTAGCGGCGGCCTTGGTGCCATTCCTGCCCCTTGCGGTGGCCCAGGAGTGGGACCCGCAGGGAACCGCCCTCCATGGTTCCCATCCCCCCAGACAGCAGGACAGCAGGCCTCTCCACCTGGATCCGCTTGGGCTCTGTCTTCCAGCTGCTTCCTCCATCAGAATGAGCCCCGACCAGGCGGGCACACGCCCGGCCCCGACGCATAAACCCCTGAGCGGCCACGTTTATCTTGATGCGGACGGATGTGCAGCCAGCAACCAGCACACATTCGAACCTGTTCGGCGATCCCGCTTTGCTTACGTCAATGTTTCCTTTGAAAGGAGAAAACCAGTGATGACGCTTCCCTTTACATCAGAGCAAATTTCCTCCTGTGAGCAGAAAAGCTGACCGGACAGTGACACCTAGCGGCCAGGGGCAGCCCCGCACGGCCATTGTCCCTAGTCCTCGCCTCCGTCCTCTTGAAAACCAGCGAGGGCTCTGCGGAGTCAGGCAGTTCTACAAAACCATCCTGTTCCCTCCAAGTGGCGTGGTTGCTACGTCAGTCTTCAGGCATGTTGTATTTTTACCCTCATCTGTTTAACCGTTGGAGGTTTGCCCCTTGCTGATGGGACTGAAGTTAGTGGAAAACTCCCTCGCATGTACGTGAGGTGCGTCTGGAAAAAGTCCAGCTGTCGTCCACCACAAGTACACTTTTTGCAGCATGGACGTGACCTGCAGCGGAGGGGAGGGGCCTGGAACGCACGTGTGTGAACAGGGTCTTCCCTGCACTGGTCAGCGGGGGCGGGGGCTGCTGCTGAGGGAGTGCGTGTACTGTGTGGCCGTCGCGTTAAAATGACCGAGCAAGCAGAGTGAGGAATCCGCCGCTGATGTTGCATGAAGCTGGCGGTTCCACCACGGAAACGATCCACACGATTCGGGAGGCGGGAGGCCTTCGGGGACAAGGCAGCCAGGGCAGCACCAATGAAAACGGCACAAGTGCTTCCAAGGTGGTCGAGAAGCTGTTGAAGGCGACCCCCAGGCTGGCAGCACCGCGACAAGCTGGACACCGGGGGGCGCTGGGCGTGGACGGGCTGCCGCCGACGGGTGGCGGATGGGGCGAGAGTCCCAGCTGGTTCAGGGATCCCAAAAACTACTGTTTTTCCCCAAAACGAAATCGCCTTTGAAAGGGAAGAGATCTCAGACCATCCGTGAGGTTCAGGAAGACTCGACGGGGCAGCGGATGGTGACGGGGAGAGCCGGGCGAGGGCCCCAGGTCCCTGCTTCGAAGGGGACTGAAGTGCCATTGTCCCGTGTACCGTGTTTATCCCGCATCCTCCGCTGCCAATGCCTCTACTTTTCACATTTCAGGGCCAAGTTCCTTCTGCGCTTGCTGCGTTTTGATGAGAAAAACTAGTTTCCGCTCTGGGCGCCTGCTCGGAACCTGGGGTTCCCGCCCTTGCCACAAGCTCCGGGGAAAAATGAATGATGAGTCGCGTGTGTGTCTGCGTGGGTATGTCCCACGGAGTCGTCCTCAGCCGTGGAAAGGAAAACGTCTTGCCGTTTGCCCGAGAAAGACAGATACCGGATGACCTTACCCGTCCGCAGGACCTCGGGATCAACAGGACCGAACAAGGTCGAAACCGACTCCCGGACGCGAGAGCTACTGAGGGTTTTGCCGAGAGGGGGGGTGGGAGGTGAAGTGCTTTTTAACCCTTCGCAGTGAATAAACAGACGCCCTTGCTGAGATGGTGACGGGGAGGGGCCGGGCGGGACCGGGCGGGCGACCCAGACCGAGGCTGTGATTTCAGTGGCTCCACCGGGACTGGGAGGAGGGAGGTGGGAGGCGCGGGGATGAGGGGCCGGCGGGGCAGGAAGACAGCGCCCTGGGCGGACGCGGCTGGAGGCAGCACTGCTCGCAGGGCGTTTGGGAGCCCGAGGGAGGGCGTCCCGGGCTCGCGGCCCCAGCACCACCAGGCGGCCCCGTCGGTCCCAACCGGAGACAAACACCTGCGTCACAGGACTCTGGAAACACCGTCTTCAAACCTCAGCTTTCCCCCACAACTGGGAGCAGCGGGGTGAGTTGCCGGCGTGTGAGCTCTGGGTTGGCGTCTCCCGATAGCGCAGCCACCGGCCTCCTGTGGCTACTTGAGTCCAGCTGGTAGTGACCACCAGCCAACGCAGCTCCGCGTCCTTTCCGCCGTGGTCCTCGCCACCTGCCAAGGGCTCGTGGCTGCCGATGGGGGGTGCCGGGCCTGCAGGGTCTCCAGGCCCCCGCGGGGCTCAGTGCCCTGCCCAGGTGTGGGGCCCCCAGGGTCCTGCTCCGTGACGGCAGGTGCAGGTACGTGGCCGGTCGTGGAACCTGCGGGCCCACCGGTGTTGGGGGGGTGAAGCCACGCGGCCTTTGAGCCACTGACACGGGGGCCTGGGCTCTTACCACCCATCGCGGTGGCTCAGGAGTGAACTGTATGCCTCCCCACGCTGGCATCTGCGCTTTGCCGCCTAAGACTGCAGCTCAGTCCTTCCCGGGCTGGGCTGAGGTGGCGCTGGGACGAGGGGGATCTGCGCCCCTGCGCGGAAGCAGCGGGTGCGCCACTCACAAGGGTCCCCGTTGTCCCAGGCAGCTGAGGGCAGCCGCCGGCGTCCTGCTGAGACCCGGTCAGGCCCTGTTGCTCCATCTCCTGTCCCTTGAGCATGTCCCCAAAGTAGGGCCATAAATCTGGACTTTCTGTTCCCAAAGTAGCCAACCCTGACCAGAGGACACGGTCGTTTCGCAAATGTCTACACCCTGGACATCGAGAACCAACCGGCAGGGCGACTGCCCCTCCCCAGGGCCCCACTCCACACCCTTAAAAGCCGCTCTGCCCCGTCCCCGGGGCTGCGGGTCCTCGGACTCAGCCCCTGCCCACAGCAGCCCCTTCCAACGAAAGCCCTCAGTTGGACCTTTCTGGCCCCGGGACCTTCCTCAGCCACCTCGGCTCCTAACATGCACCAGCCCCTCTGGACGCAGAAAGGCCGCGGTACATGCCCAGCAGTGCGTGTGTTCGGGGCTACACAGTGAGTCCCCCATTCTGGACATGAGGTCTTTACCGCAGGGACCATGCTGAGCCCAAGCTGACGGGGACAAGGACAAGGACGTACAAGCCAATACGTACTGACCTTTCGCCCCGGAGCCAAGTCAAATGAGTAACACCGGGTGCCCTGCGGTGCCTGTCATTACTGGCTCCTTAACTCCCTCCCGGCCGCCTGGTGACTGAAGTCTGCGGTCCCACGGCAGGAACAGGGTGGCCCAGCGGATCCTGAGCCCGGCTGCCCTTCCAGGGTACACTGCTGCTTCCCGTCCGCGGGTGGTCCGCACCGGTCATCAGCGCGATGGACAGGAGCCTGAGGAACGTGCTCGTGGTCTCCCTGGGGTTCCTGCTTCTCTTCACGGCCTACGGAGGCCTGCAGAACCTGCAGGTAGGCGCGCGCGCTCCACGTGGGCCTCGGCCCCCGGGGTCGCAGGCCAGGGGAGCTCGGGTTTGCTCACAAGCCAACTCGCCCCACAACCCCCTGGAGCAGCAGCGGCTGCGGCGGGGCCCTGGGTCCCACGGGGCGGGCACCTCCCAGCCCGGGGCTTGTTCAGGAAGGCGCAGCTCTGCCCCTTGGACCCGGAGGGCAGGCCTGCCTTAGTGGCTGGGTGAGATACTCTTTGCCTCCAGGGACTTAAAGGAGACACGAGAAGAATCACGGCGAATTCCGTGGCTTGTGGTCGGGGTTGGGGTGGGACGGGTCGGGTGTCACCTGGCCCCGTGGGGTCCTGGGGCTGCTGTGCCAGAGCCTGGAACGCGGACGCGCCGCACACGCCGGGCCTGCTGTGGGCTTCTGTCCTCCTCGGTCTCCTGCGGGCTGGGGCGGGGTCGCCTTACGCAGGCAGCTGCATTTTAAGCCTGGTCTTCGCCTGCAACTTCAACCTGCGGGACCCCCGTGCAGGTCGGGGAGATAGATGCCCCATGAGGCCCCTGGGATGTTTGCTCACCCACTGTTCTGCCCAGGGGACTGAGAACAAGCAGCTCCATAAGGAAACGTGTTCTGTACACACATGCACACACACACGCGTGGCCCTGCGTGGCTTCCGTGGGGTCACAGAGCAGCCCCTCCTGTGTGCACAGGAGCGAAGCGGAGAAGTGCAGTGGGCGGGACCAGCCATGCAGGGCACGGAGGGCTTGGATCTTCTGTCCTCACTGCCGGGGGCAGACCCTCCAGGCTCGGGGTTCAGCCCCAGCAGCCCCTGCTGGCCTTGGGGGTGGTGGGCGTCACGGAGAGCGGGGCCTCCCCACCCTGCTCTCCCTCCCGCCACCGGGCCAGCAGCGGCCCCCGTGCCCCGCGCCCCGCCTGAGCGACTGAGCCGGGCCCTGTCCCCACAGAGCAGCCTGTACAGCGAGGAGGGCCTGGGGGTGGCCGTGCTGAGCACGCTCTACGGGGCCATGCTGCTGTCCTCCATGTTCCTGCCGCCGCTGCTCATCCGCACGCTGGGCTGCAAGTGGACCATCGTGGGCGCCATGAGCTGCTACGTGGCCTTCTCCCTGGGCAACTTCTACGCCAGCTGGTACGCCGGTGCCCCCGGGCGGCAGCTGCTCCCCTCGCAGTGAGCTGGGGCCCCGCCAGGCCCGACCCCGCTGCTGTCCCTGCTTCCCCCGGCCTGGGCTGGCCCCTCCTCAGGCTGGGTGGCCTCCCCTCGGTGGCCGGGGGCCTTCATGGCCCCGGGAGCGGCGGCCCAGGGTGGGTTCGGGAGACTCAGGGAGGAGGCGGACGAACCCAACATTGAACCCGCATCCTTATTGCAGAGGGTGGGTGCCCTGCCCTGAGCCCCACCTGCTTCTGGAAGGAAGGGCCTCTCGGGGACCATGCACCTGTCCTTTGAGGGAGAGGGACACCCCCTTGTCTTCAGGACACACTGATTGCAATGGCTCCGAGGTCCCTTTTCCCTGTGACTGTGGGGTGCTCAGAGCCCTCACCGAGGGGAGGCGAGCCCTGCAGCCCCCCCATTGCTGTTTCTTCCACGAGAAGCTGAGGGGCCCCTCGAGTCCCTGTGGTCCCGGCCCAGGGCCGTCCCCTTCGCTCACAAGGAGGCACTGGCTCCACCTGCCACGCCTGAGCGAAGGAACCCAGCAGGCTGACGGGGCTCAGGCCTCTCGCGGTGGCCGGGGGCCCAGTGCCCATGACCTGGCCCGTCCGCAGACGGATGGTGCTCCGCGGCCAGGCACGAGGGCTCCTTCTCCCCCGTGGAGGGGACAGCGGAGGCCCCCAGCAGCTTCCGTCTCCCCGCCGCGTGCAGGTACACGCTGGTGCCCACCTCCATCCTGCTGGGCCTGGGGGCCGCGCCGCTGTGGTCGGCGCAGAGCACCTACCTCACCGTCACCGGGAACGCGCGCGCAGAGGCGGCGGGAGAGCTGGGCAAAGACGTGGTGAGCCGGTACTTCGGCATCTTCTTTCTCATCTTCCAGTCGTCCGGCGTGTGGGGCAACCTGATCTCCTCGCTGGTGTTCGGCCAGACGCCCACTCAAGGTAAAGGGGAACAGCCGGGGGGGCCGCGGGAGGGTCCCCGGTCCCGGGCTCAGGCTTTTGCCGCTCAGCTGGCTCCGTTCTCCACCCGCCCGCGTCTCCTGGACCGGGCGCATGGCCGTGGGCCTGCGGGCCCCCTGGTTCCGGCGCTCCCCACCCTGGGAACCAGGCCCACGGAGCCCACACTGTCCTCCCGGATGGCCAGAGAGCAGGTTCCAGTGGCTTCTTTCCCCGTCCGCTGCCCAGTGTGTCCGTCTGTTTTGTTTTTCCTTTTTAACGGGACTTTAATAGTGGACAGAAGCCGTTGTCCAAGGGAACATGGACACACCGCAGACATTCTTATCCTCGCCCAAGGACATGCTCATTGATTTTAGGGAGAGGGGCGGGAGGGAGGGAGGGAACATCGCTGTGAGAGAGAAACATTGATCCGTTGCCTCCCGCACACGCCCCCGGCTGGGGACCAAACCCGCAACCCAGGCCTGTGCCTCGACCGGGGGTTGAACCCCCAACCTTCTGGTTCACTGGACGATGCCCAGGCCACTGAGCCACCCAGCCAGGGCCACTGACCGGTGTTTCAAAGGTCACACCTACGACCATGGGTCCCTAAGCTGACTTGAACACGTGATGACGGCCCTTTAATGCACGTGACGCGGACACGGCTGTGAAGCGTGAGCCTGTGTTATGCCCGGGTCCTTTGATGTCCGGGCACCTGCACCCAGGACAGGGGCGTAGGTCTCACCCTCTTACAGGAACGCGGATGGCACGAGACACCTGCCCCTCTGCCCCCGGCCCTCCCGTCTGCTCTGGGCACCCCGCCTGGCCCTTGGGTGACGTGATGGTTCACGTTGGACTCCTCCGCGGAGAGGAGTTTCACGTTCGGAAAACCTAGGAAATCACCTGCCCGAACTCAGCCCCGACCCAGCCGTGCCGACTGGAGTCTAACACGTGCCCTTCCTTCCCGGTTAAGTTAAGCAGTGGAGGTTCTTTATTTACATCGGGAAGTAACAGCCACCAAACATGCGTCGCACGTTAGTCTGCACGCACAGACGTGTGCCCGGGAGCAGGCACTCCGAGACACGCGGTCAAACAAGCCGCGTTCTGTGACCTTGGCCGACCTTGACGCCCAGCTCCGGGGAGCCCACGTCCCCTTCACCGGCACTCGCGTCCCCTCAGCTCACCTGCGCTCTCACGTCACCTGTCCCCCCGCAGAGGCCATCCCTGAGGAGCAGCTGCTGTCCTGCGGGGCCAGTGACTGCCTGATGGCCGTGACACCCACCAACAGCACCCAGCGTCCCTCCCGGGAGCTCATCTACACCCTGCTGGGCATCTACACAGGTGCGTGTGCCGCAGCGCCAGGTGGCGTCCTGCAGAAGCGAAACCTGGCTTTTCCTGCGCCGACGAAGCCGTGTCCCCAGAGGGCAAGCGGCGTCCCTGCCCGGCGTGTCCCACTGGACGGGGCTCGGTTCCTCCCGTGCAAGCAGGTGCTACACACACTTCCCAGGGAGGGTGGCATCAGCCGGGCTGCGCACGCGCCGACCCGGGGCTGTTGACCACACGTGCTGGTTTGTACGCTGACTAAACAGAAAACACGGTTTCTAAGTCACAGCAGCCACATTGCATGTGTTCCGTGGCCTCTGGGCCACGGCCACCACGTGGGCCAGCGTGCGGTGGGCCGTGGCTTTGCAAACCTGCCCTGCGGGTAGCCCGGAGTGGCCTGCTGGAGGGCTGGGCTGGGCCCTTCTCCCCGGCACCCACTGCCCTCAGCAGCTCTGCCCTCAGGTCACTGAGGGGACGTAAACACCAAACCCCGAGAAAAAGGGGAGCAGGTGCCGTCCTGGCTCTTATCCTGAGGCGCTCAGCTCAGTGCAGAATCCCCGTGTTGATGGACTTTGTGCTCCATGTCCTAGGCGTGTTGCTACCTCCACAGAAGTGCCGTGAAAGGTTTTGTTTATGTCTTGTTACCATTCTGGAGGGAAGTCAGATCTATTTTCATCATTCTTGAGTTGGAAATTCACAAGGGTCGTGGACGGCCCCTAAGCACTGAGGGCCCGAGGGGTGAGGCTCAGGCTTGTCCAGGCTTGTGTTAGGGGGTGGGGGGCGTGGGGCCCCGGGTGCCGTCCCGGGGTCTCCAGGGTGAGGTGGTCGGCCGCCGCGCCGTGCGGGTCTCCTTCCTCCAAGGCCTCGTCCGCACCAGAGGCTCTGAGTCCTGTGGTGGCGCAGCTGGGCCCTCTCTGCTCCAGGACCCGGGGACGGGGCCTCGTCTGCAGCCGGCTGGGGTCCGGCGGGGGAGGCGACACCAGGTCACCAGCCAAGCTTGAATAGGACGAGCGTTTTCACCAAGTTCCAAGGTGACATGGAGCTGCGGCCCCGAGGGGAGCCGAGCCCCTGACTGTGCTGACCAGGCAACGGTTGCCCAGCCGCGTCTGGAGGGACACGCAGAGGCCGGGAGCCGGGGGCTGCGTGGCCAGGGGACGTGGGGGTCAGGGTGCCAGAGGCGGGGGGGCCACCGTGGGCCGTGGGGCAGGGCCCTGGGGCTGTGCCGAGCCTCTGAGCAGATCCCTGGCCGAGACGGGGGCAGGGTTAGCAGAGCGGAAGTGCGGAGAGACTGCGGACAACCGCGGGAGGAGTGGCCAGTCAGGACGGTGGCCAGAGGGGACGCGCGGAGAGCTCAGCAGGAACACAGGCTTCACTGCAGCCCGGCCGTGGGATGGGTGGGGGGGTGCTGAGCACCCTGTGGGGAAGGAAGGGTTCGCTCAGTTGGGAAAAGAGGGCAGGAAGGGCCGCGGCCCCTGGGTGCTGAGAAGGCAGGTGCAGGGCCCGGGCAGGAGAGGAGGCGGGTGTCTCAGGGGGAAAACCGTTTCAGGGGGTGGCTGACGGCTCGGGAGTGAGTGACACCCTTAGGGAGACCATGACAGGTGGTGGGAAGAAGTGGGGGCAGCCCAGGTCCCAAGGCCCCTCACGCTGGAGGCCCAGCAGGCGGAATGGAGCTTTGACAAAGGTGGAACAAACCCAGAGGGGGTGGGGGACCCCCGCGTGGCAGCAGCAGGCCAGGGACTGAGGTGCAGGAGGACAAAGCTGCCAGGCTCGGGGTGAGGGACACCGAGGGGCTGTGCGGCCTGCTGAGCGGCCAGGGCCAGGCGGGGAGCCGCCGAAGAGGAGGTGGTGGTGGGTGGACCCGTGGGGCCGGGCCCGGCTGAGCTCCCACCATCGCGAAGGCCCCTGCTGTTTGCGGCTTTCCCAGGGGCCCCGGGGCCCCGTCAACGTGAGGCGGGGGGAGGTCAGCCGGGCCTTCTTGACATTTCCTTCCGCGTCAGCTGGGCTCCGTGGAGAGGCCGGGCCTGGTGGGAACTTCGGGGTGGCCCCCAGGTCCTCGTCTTTGCCCTGGCTCTGCTCTGTGGTCACACAGGCGCTGGCATGGACCCTGCCGCCGTGAGAGGCCGGCTCCGGGTGGGGTGGGGGCCTCTCCGTAAGGGCCGGACGGTGCGTGTTTCAGGCCCGGGTCCCCTGGCACCTGCGCTGTGCCGCTGTCTTCCGGCGGAGCAGGCGAGGTGACAGCCTGTACCCAGCAGCCACGCCGCGTTCCTGTGAGACCTCGTGCCCAGAAGCCGCAGGGCAGGGCTGGGTCCCGGCTGCATTCTGCTGACCGTATCCTCAAGGGGCACCTCGGGCCATGGTCACGGGCACTGTTGTGTCCCCAGGGCCTCCACGTGCGTCTCCTCCAGCCCCCTTTGTGCCCACTGGCAGCAGCCAGGCCTGAGTCACCCGTCACACCCCGTCCCCAGTTCCAAGAAGCCGGCAGCCCCAGGGAGCCGGGGTCCAAAGGTCGTGTGAAATGGGGACGGAGGACGTGTGGGGCTCCTGGCTTCCCTGCAGGGTTGCATCAGCCCGTCGGTTCCTTGAAGCAAGGTCGCCACCACGAAGAGAAACAAGCAGAAAAGGAGAAAAACAGGCTAAAGGGCAGAGAGCATGTCTCCCGGGGTGGATCCCAGGCCGGCTGGGCTCCGTCCCCTCCAGAGGGTCTTCACAGTGCAGGGCGCTGCCCAACTCTCATCCCTGGGTCGCGGGGCCGCGCTGCCCGCACAGGTGCCCCGGGGCAATGGCTGTTCTGCGACCCGATCGCACGGGCTCCTCTGTGGGCGCAGGTTGCTGGGGCGGGTGGTCTCCTACCGGACCTCACTGGGGAGGCCGTGGGGACGGACCGCGGCCTCATGGTGACAGCGGATCCACCGTTCCCGCGAGGCCGCGCAGGCCGGGTGAGAGGCGGGCTGGGAGCCCACCCAGGTGGCCTGCAGCCTGACGGCGGGGTGGGCGCCAGCTGTGGGCTGCCCCACGGCATGTCACGCGCTTTATTCGGTGATGTTTCCACTAATCGGGCTGGGAGGCAGGCGGGTGCTTCCCGGGCGGGACTGCACGGAGCAGGGTCCCCAGGGCGCCAGGGCTGGGTGCACCCGCAAGCAGCGCCCACCCTGTGCCGTCCCTCCAGGGAGCGGAGTCCTGGCGGTCCTGCTGGTCGCGCTCCTCCTGGACCCCTTGAGGGACGCCCCGCGGAGGAGCGGAGACAAGACGCCGTCCGTCTGCTCCATGTTGCTGTCGACCTTCCAGCTCTTCAGGGACCGACGTCTGCGCCTCCTGGTCCTGCTGCCCATGTACAGCGGCTTCGAGCAGGCCTTCCTGGCGGGCGACTACACCCGGGTAGGCCCGGCGGGCGGCGCGGCGGGCGCGGCGGACGTTAGCTTACCTCCCGAGCACCCCGATAGAGGACCCTTCGCGCTGAGCCCTTCCGGGGGCACAGCCATTTCCCCAGGGCCTGCCCCCCAGCACCCCACCCCACCCCACCCCACGCCAGAGGGCGCGCCGGCTGCGTGTCCCAACCTGCATCGCACGGCCGGCTCACACTGCGTCCCTCGTGCGCAGGGGCCCCCTGGGCGCTGCTGTCCTGTGGGTGTGGACGAGGGGACGGTGGGGTCAGTCTCGCGCGGAACATTCCGTGCCCACCTGCTCACCCCCCTCGTCCCCTCAGTGGCCCCACAGCCCAGGTGGAAGGTGACCGACCCCGTCCTGCAGACGTGTCCCCGCCGTCTGTCCCCTCTCACGCCCCAGGGTCCCTCCCACGCGCCTGGGCTGACTGCACGGGCAGCCGCCACCGCAGGACCCAGTTAGCGCAGCCGGACCCCCGACGCCCGTCACCCCCTGAGCGACCCCGCACGTGGCTCAGCAGGGAGGAGGCTGACCCAGCCCACGTCTGTCCGCAGTCCTACGCCACCTGCGCCCTGGGCATCCGCTTCGTGGGCTACGTGATGATCTGCTTCTCGGCCACCAACGCGCTGTGCTCCGAGCTGTACGGGAAGGTGTCCCAGCACACGGGCAGGGTCCCTCTCTACGTGCTTGGTAGGTGGGCCCCGGCGGACGCGGCCCCATGGGTGTGCGGAGGAAGCCCCGTGTGGCAGCTCTCAGCTCGCGTGCCGAGGGCCTGCGGTGACACAGGGGTTCTGACGGGAGGCCTGGCCCGTCCTCTGGACGCAGGTCAGGCAGGGGGTCGGGAACGGCTCCTGAGGGGTGTGACCAGTGGTCACCTGATGAGGAAAGGCTGACCTTTCCAAGCTGCCAGGCTCCCTGCGAGACACATCTGTCCCCCTGGGGAGGGAAGGAGTGGGGACCAGGGCGCTGTGAGTAATGAGACCAGGTGTTGACAAAATCACCGGCCTCCTGGCCGAGGTCTGCGGGGACCTCAGTCAACAGAGATGACCAGGGCCGAGTGACCTGCACGTTCTGTGTCCCAGCCAGGCCGTGACCCCGAGGCAGACACGGCCCCTCCGCCTTGGGGGAAGGTGAGGCACAGGACGTGAGGTAACTGTCCCCAGGCCACACGGCCTCGGGACCCAGGGGGTCAGCAGTTTCTGGACTGTCAGGAGCGGCAGTGTCACGACAGTTCTGGAGGCCAGTGTGGCGGGAATCCCACCGTTAGACCCAGCAGGAGCAGGGAGCCTGGGGGTCTCACCCAGTGTGAGGACCAGCTTCCACGGGGGAGGGGGCCATCCCATTACCCTAAGGAAGAAGCCCCCATCTCGCTGGGCCTGAACCCCAACCATCTGGGGCTCCCCCCCTGCACAGTGTTTCCGCTGTGCCTCAGGGTCCCGCGGTGACCGTGGTGGGAGGACCGGAGGTGACCAGGGCTGCCATCACACGCCGCCAAGCACGTGGGGTCACACCCACCTGCAGAGCCAGCGTGGCGTGTTTCGGGGTCTCCACTCTCCGCTGGGCGTGGCCGGGAGGGGCCTCTGTCTGCACAAGGGTCACGGCCAGGCCTCACCTCCCGCGCGTCCCCTCCCCTGCCACCCTCACAGGTGCCGCCACCCACCTGTCTTGTATCATCGCCCTCCTGCTGTGGAAACCGCACCCCGACCAGCTGGCCGTGTTCTTCGTGTTTTCTGGCCTGTGGGGCGTGGCGGACGCCGTGTGGCAGACGCAGAACAACGGTGAGTGCCTGGTACAGAGACGGTGGCGGCCCAGGTCCCCTCCCCTGGGCGGATGGGGCACGAGGACTCACCGGCTCGGTCCTCAGGGGCACGTGGAGGCGGCCAGGTGTGCTGGGGTGCCGGGGAGGCGGCATGTGTGGGAGGCACCCCCGGCTGGGGCACCACCCCTGGGGGCAAAGGACAGACCTCACTCCCCGCTTCTGCGTCTGCAACGCCCGGCAGAGGCTCCGCAGGTTCCGTGTCCGGTGAGGCCGCCCTGTCGTCCCCAGCCAGCCTCTGCCCAGCCCTGTCCCTGCTGCTGTCCAGGGGGCACCGGCTCCTCCATGACGCCTGCAGCGGGACGGAGCCACGTGTGGCCGTCGGCCACGAGGGAGGAGCTGGCGTTGGGCCCCGAGGTCCGGCTCCGGCCAAGCCTTGGCTGTCGTGTTGGGTCAGAGGCCCAAGGACAGCTGCCAGGCAGCTGCCGAGGGCCCAGGGGCCATCCCAGGACAGCAGGGCTGCTGGCTGGGGGCTGGGCGGTGGCCTGGAGCCTCCGGCCCTACGCAGCCCGAGAGCACAGAGAGGAAGGGCTGTGAGGCAGCAGGCCCGTCATGCGTGGTCTCGTGGGGCAGGAGGCCACATGGAAGGACAATGACAGGGATGCTGGAGAGGTCAGAGGGCCTGGGAGCCGGAGGTGCCAGGTCCACAGGGGGGAGCTTCATGGGGCCGTGAGCTCCCAGCTGGGCTGGGCGACAGGACGAGGCCACGCCACCCACACTGTGCAGAGCAGCAGGGCCAGGCCGTGGCTCTGAAGCGCGGAGGCTGCGGGGGCCGCCAAGGGCCACACGGCGTTTCCTGCTGGGCCCGTGGCTCCTGCCGGTGACCCGCAGTGACAGTGAGTGAAAGCCGCTGCCGGAGGGACCTCACCCGCCAACGACTCCTCTCACCGGCCTTGACCGGCCGCGGGTCGCCTGGTGCTGGGCCAGGTCCCTCGTGCGAGGTCAGGGGTCAGCACGGGCCCCTCCCACCCTCGGGTCCCCCCTGGGAAGGGGGTCCGCTCGGGAGCAAGGCGTTTGAAAAAATAACCACTTCATTTTGGAAAAACGATAGGTTTCCAGAAAAGCTGCGCATCGGTGCAGAGTTTGTATAAAACGGGTGCGTTTGTCAAAACGGCACCATGACCGTGGTTCGGGCCGGGTTGGGGTTCCTCCGGTTCCCCCTGCGCCCTCCGCCGCCAGGACCCCAGCCAGGGGGCCACGTGGCCTCCGGTCCTCGCGCCCCCGGAGTCTGGCCTGCGGCCGTTTTTCCTGTTTCCGTTTTCCATGAACTCAACGTACCGGTCAGCTTGCGGATTTTCCCCTGACCTGGGTTGGCCGGGGTTTCCTCTTGAGCAGGCGGGGGTGCGGGCTTGCGGGGGGGGAGCCCTCAGCGTGACCTGTCCTCCTCACCACACGTCAGGGGTCCCCATGACCTGCGACCAAGCACCAACCGTGAGGCCTTGACTGCCCGGTGACCTGGACCCTGCCAGGCACCCCCCTCCCACAGCCACCACCCCTGGGGGCGACCGCGGGGGGCAGTGTCCTCCCGGGGGGCAGTGAGCCCTCAACGGGGCATAATTCTCTGCCACCAGTGTTGCCCTCCCCGCTGTGTTCAGCGACTGGCTCAGCCGCCGGCCTGCGCAGACGAAATGCGGTGCCTTTACCGCGTCCGCCGGTCGCAGCCCACGGCTACGCGGCTTATCCCGTGGCGTCCGCTGGTGCAGCTCTGGCCGCCGGGCGCTCTTTCTCGGGGACGCCCGTGCGTTTGCGTGTCCCTGGCGCACACTGCGCACCGCGTTTCTTTCCCTACTTGTTCACTCCCCGGGGCAGAGGCTGTTAAAACACGTCACTTCTATCCTCTCTGCCCGAAGACCTGACTTCCCAGGCCCTCCCGGGGGGCGGCAGCTGAGGAGCCCACAGGAGGGGGCGAGTGAGGGACCCCCCCACCCCCACCCCGAGCATGGCCCTCCCTGGGCTTGCGCGTCCCTGCTCACCCTTGGAAGAGCTCCGGACAGGTCGCCAGGGCTCCTGCGTGCGAGGCCCGCGGTTCTTGCAGGTGGGATGGTCCCCGGTGGAGGGGCCGCCTCTCCCCCCGCACAGAACGCCCCGGCCTTGAAAAGGAAGGTCCTGATTCTGCTGAGGGCGCCGGGCGCCGGGCACGTTGCGCCCCTCCGGCCTCCGGTGATAAACGCCCCCTCGCCCCATGTTCCCGCGTGTCTCCTTCGCAGTCCTCTTCGGAGTCCTCTTCGAGAAGAACAAGGAGGCGGCTTTCGCCTGCTACCGGCTCTGGGAGGCGCTGGGGTTCGTGGTGGCCTTCGGGTACAGCACCTTCCTGTGCGTCAGCGTCAAGCTCTACGTCCTGCTGGGCGTCCTCTGCCTGAGCATGCTGGCCTACGCGGCGGTGGAGCACCTGGAGGCCAGGCCGCCGCCCGCGCCCCGCACGGAGGACGCGGCGGGCCCGGCGGCGGGAGGAGAGATGCAGGCCAGGCTGTGAGGGTGGCCCGGGGCGCGGGGCGTGGGGCGCGGGCTGTGGCCGCTTCTTCCCGACGCTTCGCAAATGACGGCCGGTGCAAAGGATAACAGCGTTCTGTTTCTTCATGTGTCTCTTTCTTAGCCTATCAGACCCCCAGCCCCCCAGCTCAGGGCAGAGGTGAGGAGCACCCACGACAGACAGATCAGTTCATTTCAGGGGCAGGAGGAAAAGGGTTCGGTCAGCCGGCCGCAACTTGCTTAGAATCATAGCAGCGATGACCAGACAGGTTTCAGGGTCCTTGCTGGTGCGGTTGAGCCTAAGAGCTGGGGTCCTGCCTAAGGGGACCCAGCCCATCACCGTGATTGGACCCGCGGGCCCGGCCGCGTCCATGAGGGGCGGAGCCGGGCTGGAGGGGACGGGTCTGAAACACACCCAGAGCACCTGTTTCTAAATAAATGCAGTTCAGTCACGAACTCGCCGCCTGTCCAAGTACTTCTATGCCCAGTGCCAAGACCGTGCACACCAGGGTCACCGCGTCGGTGGCCCCTGGGTGTTCTCAGCAGCCTGCGGCATGTCGGACTGCGGAGGGGACGTGCCCAGACCTGGTGGCCGTGGTGCCGGGAGCGCCCCTGGCCGCTGGCCTGTGTTCCCCAGCGCTCCCCCCATTCCTTCCACCCTGGGGCTCGGTGACACGGGCCGCCCACCCGAGGCCCCCTTCTCGGGCGCTTCGTTTTCTGCGCATTGCTCAGCCCCAGCCCCGCACTCTCTGACCCGCCAGTGCGCCCTGTGTGTTTCTCCGTCACCCTCACAGCGCCGATGCCCCCTTCCCGGGCGCCCCTCCCCGTCAGCGGTTTAGCCCAGCCTGCACCCCAGCTCCCTTCCTCCTCTGACCCAAAGCCAAACTCGGGTCCGCAGACTTCAGGGGCTCCTGCCGTCAGGCGGCAAGTTCTGTCCCGCAGCTCAGGGACCCAAGAGCGCCAGGCCCCTCCCAAGGGCCCTCTGTCCTCTAGACCTTTGCTCCCATGCTTCCTGGGACCTTGAATAGCCCCTGACTGTCAACACCAAGTCGTCAAACTTCCGGAGATCCTCAGTCTCGTGACGTATTTTTTGCATGAACGTCTCCCCTTACGGTTGATTGTCTGGTCTCGTCTTGTGTAACCCGGGCTGGGCACGGAAGCAGCTGAACGTGGGCAAACCAAAGAGGCCTGAGCCGGCTCTCCAATATGATAGCTAAAATGATAGCCAATAAAAAGTTAATGCAGCCCTGGCTGGTGTGGCTCAGTGGCTTGGGTGCTGGCCTGGGAACCAAAGGGTCACTGGTTCGAGTCCCAGTCCGGACACAGGCCTGGGTTCTGGGCGGGGTCCCCAGTGGGGGGCATTTGAGAAGCAACTGATCCATGTGTCTCTCACACATGGATGCTTCTCCCTGCCTCCTCCTCCCTCCCCTCCTCTCTCTATAAAAAGTAAATAAAAATATATTTTTTAAGTGAATGTAAAAAACATAACGTAGGTATAACACAAAAGAATGTCGTAGGACACATTTCATTTTCTTCCTTTTAAAAACTGGGAAATGTGGTTTCCCTCCTTGTATGGATAAGAGGTCCGTTTATAAAACAGAGACATACGTGCGTTCACCTGTAGGAACAGGTGGAAAACTCAGAGACCAGGAAAAAGCCGAGCGACTGGGGAAAGCTGAGTGCCAATGGGGGTGAAGACAAACCATGAGGGTGGACGGTCCACGAAGTGACCCGAGGACAGAGCCCCGCAGGCGAGATGGGCCTGGCCTGGCTCACGGGCGGCCCGGAGCCGTTGGTCATGGACTCCTCTTCCCTGACCGGCGTCAACCCCACCCCTTTTCCAACCCAGGAAACCCTGAACGCAGGGTTTACAATTTCTAGAGGCAAGCTGGGTGGTGCAAACATCGCCCGTGGCTCTCCATCATGGAGGGCAGCAAATAATTGTTATTTTTCTGCTTCCGCTTTCACGCCCCGTCATCGGACCGTCACGCGTGCTGCTGTGTGTGACGGACGCTCGGCCTCTGGTCCAGGATGATGCTGCCGGCCTCGTCCCTGACCTTCACCCTCCCGGACGCGTCCTTGGTCTCCTGGCGGCCGTCGCAGTACACGGTCCTGACGGTGCCGTCCGGGAGCTCCCGCCGCTTGAACTGCGCCGTGTGGATGTGCCTCTGCCCGTTGCTGAGCACGATGGTTCTGTCGCCGTTCCTGGGGGGAGACGGCCGTGCCGGTCAGCCTCCCGGGAGCCAGGGCCCCGCCAGGTTCCCCATCCAGGTCTGGGAGGACGAGGGAGAAGCAGGGGCTGAGCCGGGGCTGCGGCGGCTCCCAGCAGACCCAGCAGATCCGAAGGCAGAGCTCCGCCGGGCTGGGATCAGGCCTGGGGACAGGTGGGGGGCTGGGGAGGCCCGTTGGGCCGGTCACACGGGGCCTCACCCCCTGTGGTAAGGGGTGGGGAGGCCGCAGAATTTCACACAGGCCACAACATGAACATGACAAATGGTCACCCAAGAAAAAGGGCCCCAGAAGCCAGGAAGATGAATCTGACTGCTGAGTGGGAAACAGTGGGGTCCCCTGCAATCACCCAGCAGAGAGACAAGGGCTCATGACCGGGGGGAGGGGAGCCAGGGCACACGTCCCACCTCGCAGAGGCCGGTGGCTGTCGGGGACAAAGGAACTTCAAGGGCCTAAACTTCCCAGCCCACCCGGGCGTCTGGCGGGCAGGGTCCGCGGGGTCTTTACCCTGCACGTCTGGCGTGAGGACACGTGCACCCCTTCAGCTCCGCCTTGGGGTGTCTGAAGTCGTGTACACACGTCCTCCAGAAAGGAGGTCAGCTGAGGTCACAACATAAAACTTCAGGGCCCACGACCTTGCTTTCTGTTATTATATGTGGGGAAATATGTAAGCTCTGACAACAGTTAAAGTAATTTAAAGAAACGAAACCCTTGACTGTGCCAACCAGGTACTCGGGCCCTTCAGAGCGGTGCCGCCTGCCAGCACCGACCTGTCCACACTCACGGTCGTCCCATCGGGAAACACCGTCTCTTCCCTCCCGCCGGCCACGCGCCGCACCGTGCCGTCCGGAAACAAGATTTCCTTTGAGCCATCAGGGTGGTATTTTTCTGCAGAATACATTTTTTAAAAGGTTTTATTTACGTTTAGAGAGAGGAGAAGGGAGGGAGAAAGAGAGGGAGAGAAACGTCCCTGTGTGGTTTCCCCTCACACGCCCCCACCTGGGGGCCTGGCCTGCAACCCAGGCCTGTGCCCTGACTGGGAATCGAACTGGCGACCCTTTGGTTCCCAGACTGACGCTCATCCCACTGAGCCACCCCCGCCAGGGCAGAATACATTTGTTAAATTCTACAGTTAACATGGACCATCTAAGTCTAGTTAACATCCACACCAGCCCTGGCTGGTGGCTCAGTGGATAAGGCGCCGGCCTGTGAACCCAAAGGTCGCTGGTTCGATTCCCAGCCAGGACACATGACCAGGTTACAAGCCAGGTCTCCAGCCAGGTCCGTAGCTGGAGGCAGGGGAAAGGCAACCACACATGGATGTCTCTCTCCCTCTCTGCCTCCCTCCCTTCCCCTCTCTTTAAACATAATAAAATGAAATCTTAAAACAAAAAAAAATCCGCATGACACATAGCTACGTTTTTGTCCTGTGGTAAGAATGTATAAGATCTACTCTTACCACCTTTCACATGCGCAGCAGGTGACACTAACACAGCCCACCCACCGCACATGACGTGCCCCCGGGCTGACTTCTTGTCAACCGGAAGCTTCTGCCTTCGGCCCCCTTTGTCCCTCCATGAAATGCCTGTTCCGGGGGCACCCTGTCCTCGGTGAGCACCCCGGCCCCGGCGGAGGCCTGAGGTGACAGGTAGCAGCGGACCCTGCAGCCTAGTTCTTCCAAACACACAGCTTTTCCCAGAAAGAAGGCGCTTTCCCGCTCGTGTCCGGTGCCTCTGGGGGGCACGTGCCCCACCATCGGGAGGCGGCGAGTGGACCCCACGTGCAGCTCTTGGAAAGTGGACACGGGCTTTGCTGCGCTTGCCCACTCAGGGTGACGACTGCAGAAGGCAGAGAGGATGCTGGGAGGCAGCGAGTTTAAGCCCTGACACGGCCGCTGCAGGTGCGGGAGCCACGCGCCGGGTCCCGGGACACGGATGGTGACGCTGATGAGGACGACGTGGCCCCCGGGGCTCAGCGGGCCGGAGCCCGTCTCCGGCTCCCAACGGCTGTGGGCTCGGACCCGGGTCAGGAGGCAGCTGGTCGATTTCTCCGTCTCTCCCGCCTCCCTCTCCCCCTCCAGCCGGTGAAAACAAACTTTGTCGAGGGTGTTTTTTTTTAAATAGATGATCGTAAACGGGGCGTCCGCTCAGTGGGAGCTGCGTTCGCGCTACTCAGAGGGCCGGGCTCTCAGAAGCCCTTCGCGTCACGGGTGGGACAACGCAGCCATGCAACGTGACCGGGGCCCACGCGCCACCGCTGCCCGGGCAGCGGACCCCAGGGCCGGGCCCCAGCGCGGGACACGTGCCTTGTCATTGGGCCACGTCAGCCTGCACGGCCCGGACAGCGCCGGCCCGGAGGACTGGCCTCAGGGGCCCGAGCACCTCCTGCCCACATGTGACCTCGCACGTCACACGCACTCGGTGGGCCCCGCGGGTGCACTGACCTACTCGCTTGCTGGGAACCTGCACGACCTCCAGCCCGCCAGGGTGGGTGCTGCGCGTGGCCCGGGCCCTGGCGTGGACAGACACCTGTGGGCACAGGGGTGCGGGTGTCGGGGGCAGCAGTGAACCTGGACGTCGCTTGGCGGGGTAGCCTGCGGGAGGGAGGGGCCCGGCCTGCCCGCCGGGGGCCATGGGCCTGAGGAGCTTGTCATCAGAGCTACAGACAGGGAGGGTCTGAGGGAGCGGACAGGCCCGCCGGGCTGGGCAGCCGGGCCGGCAGTGGGTCCAGAGCCCCGTTTCCCAGGGACGGGGCCTCGGGCCCTGAGGATGACCACCCGCACCGGGTGCTCGTGGGACCCTCCGCGGAGGCTCAGGAAGGCCGGCTGGCCGCTCACTGGCTGAGCGAGAATTCACAGCGCAGAGTCGGGGGTCCTGTTCCCACCACATGCAGCAGCGACTGGACCAGCTCAACCAACCTACAGCTGCCTCCTGCCTGCTACCCCCCTCACCCGGGGGTCCCGGAGGAAAAGGCTCATTACGGGGTGGCTTTGATTACGCTTTTGGGGGCAGGTGAGTAGGGTGTACGCACCACCCTCTTATCTGACAGGGTCTTCTGCACGTCGCCAGTGGAGAACCGCAGGCCGGTGGTCTTTGCCCCCGGGGCCACCTGCACGGAAACACACGTCTGAGCTGGAAAGGAAACGTGACCCTTGTGTTCTCGTCGGTATTTTCCTCCATTTAAAGTCATCGCAAGCGCCTGCTTCCTGCCGGCCGAGGGCCCAGCAGCTGCGTTTCGGGGAGAAACACTCCCTGAAAGAAAAGCAAGTCAGCGCAGGGAGGGGACGGGCAGGCGCCCGGTGCCTCGGGGCAGCCGCGCTGGGAGCACCCGGGTTACTAGCCACTGCGCCCACCCCGGAGGCGCCGGCAGCTAGAGCCCAGCGGTCCACTGCGGGGGGGCACGATTGCCCACCCCCCGGCTCCCGTCACGGAGAAAACCGTTCAACCCGTTCCGGCCTCCCTGGGGTCCGCCTTCCTGTGGCTCATTTGCGCCACCACCTCCCGGGCCAAGAGCCCAGCTCGCCCGCCGGTCTGGGCCGCGGTCAGTCCACTCGGGAGAGCAGGGCCGTCCGTGGTCAGTCCACTCGGGAGAGCAGGGCCGTCCGTGGTCAGTCCACTCGGGAGAGCAGGGCCGTGGTCAGTCCACTCGGGAGAGCAGGGCCGTCCGTGGTCAGTCCGCTCGGGAGAGCAGGGCCGTCCGTGGTCAGTCCGCTCGGGAGAGCAGGGCCGTCCGTGGTCAGTCCGCTCGGGAGAGCAGGGCCGTCCGTGGTCAGTCCGCTCGGGAGAGCAGGGCCGTCCGTGGTCAGTCCACTCGGGAGAGCAGGGCCGAGGAGCTCTGACCGGCCTTCTAAGCCGCGCGGTTGGCCGGCACCACTTCCACGTGTACAAAGCTGCTCCAGCTGCACCCGGTCCCTTCCCCCTCCCAGGGCCACCGCCAGGGGACAAGTCCTGTTTGGAGCCGGACAGCAGCCCAGGAGACCCCGCACCCCGCGCAGACTAAAATGCCCCCCGATCGTTTGTGCCGCGGGAAAGGGCCGCGGGGCACATGGGTTTTTCTCGGGAGGACGGAGGGCACACAGGACCCATGTTTTTATAGTTCCTTTCCGGTTCCATCAGAAGGAAACAAGGTCACTGCTCAGATGTCCCCCCACGGAGAGAACGACGCCACCTCATTGCTAAATTGGTATTCATATCGATTTGAAAGTGTAAGGAACTAACATGGGGGAATGACAGTCTTGTTTAGACTGAGTGTTAGACGCATCGTGTTCCTGTGCATGTGGAAGTCGGGCGGGGTCCTTCCACCTTTCCGCCCTCCCCCACCCCACGCACCTGGGGCTCCGTGTCCGCAGGGGGACAGGTGAGCTCACTCGTCTGGGCCTGGCTGGCAGACGTGCCTTCAGGACCCCCGGCGGGCGCTGAGCCGGTGTCTGCGGAGTGAAGCCGTGCGGTGTGAGGACCCGCCCCCGCACCTGCACACGCCCTTATACCGAGGGTCCCGCTCTCCTTCTCGTGAGACGCAGGAGCCAGTCAGCGTCTGCGCTCAGTGGGCGTCCGGTGGACGTCACTCTCCCCAGGATGGTCCAGGAGGTGGCTCCTGGCCGGTGCGGGATGGACCCGGGACAGGGACCTGGCCCGTGTGTCACGGCTGAGCCACTGACAGGTAAACTGAGGAGGCCGGGAGGGCAGGTGGCAGCCGGGAGGCATGAGACCGCCATGCGGAGGAGCAGTGACTTTCGGGGTGTGGGGGGAGGAGCCCCGTGTTCGTGAAGGTCCCCCTGGCGGAGGTGAGAGGCAGCCTGGGCCGCAGGAGGCAGGGAGGGACCGGCCAGGCCCGAGGGTGGGCGGGGAGGAGGGTGGAACAGGTGGGGCTGACCTGCGGGGTGCAGTGGGGAGGGAAGGATTTACATCCTCAGGCCTCTGCCCAGGGAGCTGGCAACGCAGGCTGGCACCTGCCGAGAGGACTGGGGTTTGGGGAGGAAGCGAGGAAGACAACGTTCTGGCTGCTGAGTTGGTGGTGCCCATGGTCAAGGTGGGGCCCACGTCTGAGGCAGGTGCCCACGTCCGGGCCGTGTATGAGGACAGGCTCAGCAGGGCCCAGGGGAGCAGTGCAGGTTTTCTGATGGGGACTGGGGAAGGGTGCTTTTCCCCTGGCTCACCCAAGGGTGCCCTTTGGTCCTGCTGGTGGGCCCCCGGGTGCTGGTGGGCCCCCGGGTGCTGGTGGGCCCCTGTGTGCTGTGTGGGCCCCCGGGTGCTGGTGCCCCCCCCAGGTGTTAGGGGGCCCCAGGGTGTTGGTGGGCCCCTGGGTGCTGGCGGGCCCCCGGGTGCTGGTGGGCCCCCAGGTGCTGGTGGGCCCCCAGGTGTTGGTGCGCCCCTGGGTGCTGGTGGGCCCCCGGGTGCTGATGGGCCCCTGGGTGCAGACAACTTGGCACAGCTGTACTGACAGCCCCAGAGCTTAGAAAAGGGGGGACAGCATGACACTGGGGCGTATTCTAGTGAGGCGGCAGGGACAGCCCACCAGTCGGTCCCTGGGCGCATGTTGGCGGGGTGGATGGTGACAGGCCAGACAGGAGGGCCCAACAAGGGGTCAGAACCGCAACGGGGGCGTCCGTGGAGTGGGTGCGGGTGCACGCGGGTGGGTGACCGAGCGCAGCGGGGGTGGGGGGACAGGCCTGGGGGGCCTCACCGCTGTCCTGGGCTGCGGCTCTGTCCCCTGTTGGGGGGACGCGGCGGGCGGCTGGCCCTGCGGACTTCTGGCCGCTGCGGTTTGGCCGACGCAGGCCTGGCGGGGCGGGAGCCTAGGAGCAAGGACAGTCACGAGCCTGATGCGGTCACTTGAGCTGCTGCGACTCGGGTCAGACTCGGGAGCTGCGGGAGGACGTTGCTCAAAGGCGTTTCCTTAACACCCAGGGTCTGACCAACAGCACCGCCCTTGGCACTACGAGACATGACACCCCGTAAACATGCAGAAACACACGGAGCTGGCTCACTTTTTCAGCGTTACTGACCACGCCAGAGAAGTCCGATTATTCATCTATGGAAATAGTCATTCCAAACAATTAAAGTTATCTTGAGTCATAAATTAAAGACTCCCATGAGGCCCGAGTGGAATTTCACCTGATCTAATTTTTTAAATTGATTTATTGTTGTTGTACTAAGTGGTCCCATTTCCCCTCTCTGCTCTCCCCTGCCCCACCCCCCCCTCCCTCCTGCCACAGTCACCCCCACACGTGGTCCATGTCCACGGGTCACTCATACATGTTCCGTGACTAGACCCTCCCCTCCCTTCTCCCCCCGCCTCCCGCCACTGTCGGTGCCTTGTTTCCACGCCTCTGGTTCCACTTTGCCTGTGTGTTGGTCGTGTTGGTCCCTGTGCCGTGTGAGATGATCATCTGCGTTGTCACTATAACCAGCCCGGGTTGTACTGTTTTCTAGCCTTACCTTTGCACCCTCCAGCGGAGGGGGCTTCCCTGGGGCCGCCCTCCCGACCCGCAGGCGGATGGACACAGTTCTGTCTCCGTCGCTCCGCGTGATTATTTCCCCGGACTCCACTCTCTCCACGGTGACACTGAGAGGCTGGGAGCAGCGCACACAGGTCAGCGATGACCCGTTGTGCGGACGCCGGCCGGTGTGTCGGGCTGGCTGCCCCAGGCCCCAGCTGCTCACGGGCCCCAGCGACGCCTTTCCCGCACCCGGTACCTGTTCCCGTCAGCCACCCACAGCCCTGCCTTCCGGGCGTAAAACGTGTCCCGCTCAGCAGGGGCACCGGGAGGGGATGTCGGGACACGGGTCATCTCCGGGGTCTGGGGTCTTCTCAGACCAGTGACCTTTGCCCCGAGCTGGGTGGGGACGCAGCTCCCCGGCTGGGATGAGAGGAAGGCGGGGCAGCAACCGCCCCGAGAGCAGCAGGGGTGACGGCCACATGCGATGGAGCAGCCACACCCGCCCGGGGCAGCCAGCGCTGAACGCAGCCAGGTCCCGGCACCCTGGACCCCGGGGACACTCTGGGTCAAAGCTATGCAGCCTGTGCACCCCATGACATTGACAGGCGTGGCTTCCTTAAAAGCCCTCGACAGTGGTGGCACCCCCAGGGGACACCCAGGGGCGCTGATGTCCCTCTGAGGTGGGAGCTGGAGCTCCAATGTTCCCAGGATACACGCGGGTGGGCCCAGGGTCCCTGTTTCCTGTCGCGAACCACACACGCGGGGGTCACCTGGGAAGAAGACACACGCGGAGGTGACGGTCCTTGTGGCGTGAGCGTGGCCCCCTGACCTCCTGGGCCAGCGCGTTTTGACACCCCGTCTTCATCCGCTGACAGAGACGCAGTTTTCCCACAAGCCGACTCTGGCGCCTAAAGGCATTTGCCCCAATGTCAGGGTGGTCCGCCAGCCGCGGGCCCAGACGTGGCCTGGTCGCAGGGCCGGTCTCCTAGGGTCCCGGAGTAAGTCCGCAGCGCGGGGAAGCTCTTGGCTGGCTTTGGAGCCCGACGCGCGGCACACGGAAGAGCCCGGGCAGGAGGGGGTCTGCTGGTCATCTTTCATGGGGGTGCGGGTGACCCCCACATTGCAGACTGCCGCCACCTCCCTCACCTCTCCCCACACACACGCCCTGCCGGGGAGAGACGCGCAGGCCCGAGAGGAGGCGCCACCACTTTCAAGTCAAGCACACGAGCCCGGGTACCAGTGTGTCCGCCTGGGTCTTCGGCTGACGGGGGCCCACGGGTCTCCCGGCGTCCGGTCCCTGCAGCTCGGCCCCTCCCCGTGCGCCCCGAGGCCGCTGGCCCTGCCTCTGCAGAGCGTTGATCCGGGCCTGCAGGTGGCGCAGGGCGGCACACCAGCGGGCCTCCTGTCTCCGGAGCTGCTGGTGGAGCCAGGCCACCTGCTGCTGCAGCCGCTGTCCCCGGGAAGAGAAGGCCCCGCCCCCGAGGTCAAGGGAAGTGGACGTCCGTCCGGCGACACCTTTACCTAGAGTTGCTATTGGGTTCCTACCCGTTATCCCACGTGAAACGGACATGGGCAGCCTACAGCGGACTTGGTCTCATTTGATGTCATTTCGCCTAAGTCTGAAGAGAACCTCAGGGACGTTAAGAGGGGACTTCATGGCCAGGTGTGACCGGTGTCCCTGGTCTGAACTCCCAGGGACACAGGCGGAAACCTCATCAGCCACTTAGAAAGGGGAAGCCGCAGCCTTAAACCCAACACGCCAACTTCTCCTCGGGGTCCTTTGGCTGATTCCACGTTTCCAGGGTAGAAAGCTTGTGCTGTGGGGCCACGGCCACTGGCCAGAGGGCGCCAGGGCCCCTGAAGTCAGGTCAGCGCTCCCGCCGGGCTGTCCTGTGCCTTCTCTTAGGTCAGGGACACTGAGCTGCAGCCCCCAAAACGGGCCCCCACGCGGGTCCCCAGCCTGCCTCCCCTCTTCCAGGCACAAAGCGGGGGGCAGACCGGCCCTGCCCACCCTCCCGAAGGAGGCAGAGGCCAGTGTCTGGGCGGATGCCCCACCAACCAGCCCTCGAGGTGAGGAAGCTGGGAACCAGACGCCGGGAAGGGACCGGCTGGTGACAAGACGTCCCCCAACCCGCCCCACGGCCCCGGGCACCCTGCTCCCACGTACCCCGCTCACCAGCAGCTCCTCAGCCCGCGAGGGCTCCGCTGTCCCCTCAGGGTCCATCCCGGCCTGTCGGGCCGCTGGGCAGCCAGTGTCTGCCGGCCACTCGGCCTCTGGGTGGGCCCCCAGCATCCTGGAGAAGGGGGGCTCATCAGGAGGCGGGCGCCAGCCTCCCACGCGCGTCGGAGTGAACGTGAGGGACACCTTGTGGTCACCGCCTGCCCGTCCTGCTCAGGACTGACACACGGAGCCGCGGGGCCACGTCGCGTGCGGACACCACGCAGCAGCGGGGCCGGGATGGGCCGCTGGGGCCCCGCAGGTGCGACCGGGACAGTCTCCCCGGAAACCCCGGGGACCTCGCTGCACCTCAGCCAGCAAGATGAGGAGGCGCCCGCCCGAAAGTGGCCTCTCAGGCCCGGCCTCCCGCGGGAGCCGTGGGGGGACCAAGGAAGCCACCTGCAGGCCCAGCCCCTCCGGGGCAGGGACGCACCCCCCCAGGCTCAAGCCGGTCCCCAGACAGCCCTGAGGGGGCCCTGCCCCCCGCGCGCAGGCCAGGGCGTGAGGAGTACACGTGTTGGGCTGCAGCTACATGCAGGACAACACGAATCCCAGGAAGCTCCAGCCACGGAAAAGCAGCGCGAAACAGGGGAAACTGAGGCTCCCTGAGAGGGGGAGGTGCTGTGCCCTCCGGACCCCCTGGCTCCCTTCCTGTCCCCCCATGGGAAGGACCCCGGGCTCGGGGTCAAGAGGGCTGAGGCCTCACGTGCAGGGACTCGCGGGGGGGCGGGTTTCTTCGGGAACCGTGTCGGCTTCTAACTGCACGTGAGCGGGCGCCAGTCACGGGGCCCCGGGAAGCACGCTGGTCAGGGTCCGTGTCCGCCGGGGACACGCCTCCCAGCGACCAGAACCGACAGCCCAGAGACGCAGCCGTTCCTTCCTGCGCGGGGGCAACACAGCCCCCTTGGAGGTCGGCCTTGACCGGTCACCGGGTCACCCTGAAAAGGGCACTTTCCCCTCATCCCTCTAAAGCCACCCGTGTGTGTTCTTGGCCCCAAATTCTGAGACCCTGAGTCCAGGGAGACCCCTCTCCTCGGCCGCCCCCCCCAGATTTTGTCACCTCAGGTGTCCGCGGAGTCTCCATGTCTCCCCGCGGGGCCACCCCACCTGGGCCAGCAGAACACGGCGGCTTCATTCTAAACTGACGCCCCGTCTTAAAGGGGTGCACCCCGGCCCCGCGGCCCGTGAGCATCAGCAACACACAGCACTGGGGGACGGGTGTGAACAGGGGAAGTCCCCACCACGGCCAAGTCCACTCGCACAGGGAGCCGGACCCAACGGCCACCAGGGTTCAGTGTCAGCTTCTGCTGCCCAGCAAACAGGGGGTCCCCCCCTCTCAGCCCGGGTTCTTCTTTTAATTTTATTCCCTTACTTCTTGAACTGATGGGGGTGACGGTGTTAACACAACTATGCAGGTCTCAGGGGTGCAGTTCCATGATACGTCATCTGCACGTTCCACGGTGTGGTCACCTCCGCAGGTCAAGCCTGCACCCGTCACCATTCGTGTCCCCCCGCCCTGTCGCTGGTCATCACCGCGCTGGTGTCTGCGTCCATCTGGGTTTTCCTTCCCTTAATCCCTTCCCCTGGGTCACCTAGTCACGAGCCCCCTCCCCGACAGCTGTCGGTCTGTTCTCTGTAGCCGCGCATCTCTTTCTGTCTGTCTGTTTACTGTGTCCATTGACGGCCACTCACGTGAGACCATGTGGCGTTTGTCTCCGTCCGGCTTAGTTCACTCGGCGTAACGCCCTCCGTGGGCACCACGGGCAGGTGCACCCGAAACCCACGTGGTCTGGTGGAGCCACGTCGCCCTGGCACGTTCGACTTTTTAAAAATAATAGCGAAATAAAACAGACAACTGAAAAGACGAAGCCATATCGCCGCATTAAAAATGCCCGGTTTCACACCACAGCCGTGGGGAACGCCTCCCCCACAGCAGCGCCTCCCGGGGGGGCCCCGGGGCTCCCCATACTTCCCTGCGGCTGCCTCCTGCATGTTCGCTGGGAAGGTCCGTCAGGGGTTCTCCACCCCTTTCCGTCTGAAACTCTGTTTAATCTTAACCGGCACCGAAACAGAAGAAGGAGGAGAAAGAAGGTTTTTGGGCCAGGGCTGGTGTGTGCGGGTGACGACCGCACAGGGAAGTTCGGTTTCGGTGGGTCACAGTCGGGAGGGTGCGCGGCACCCGAGGCCTGAAATGCAGAGCACGCGGGGCGCCCGCTCCTTGGCGGACGCGTGGGACTGTTGCTGACGCCCCGGCTCCCGGGACCCCGCGGGGCTCCGCCGCGTCCGGTGGCCTCGGGCCCTGTGCCGGACTTCCACTTCCTTTTCCTGAAACGGGACCATTTTCTGTAAGTGACTGAAGCTCCTTTCTCCTGAGGTTGAGCCTCCGGGGACCAGGGGCATGGAAACATGGCTGGACGTCCGGATGCGGAGGGAAGCGGGGTCTTCGGGGTGGGCAGCCCCTTGGCAGTGGAACCAAGAAAGGAAAGTGAAACGTACGGAACTTCCAAGAGTTGATGAGAAATTGCTGAGGCCCCTCCAGCGGACAGGGCCCCTTCACGGGCCCACCCTGAGCTTTGGCCCGTCTGCCCGCCCGGCCCGGCCTCCCCCGGGCACGCTGGCCTGTCACTTCCCCTCCCTCCCACTTCCATTGCATCGTTGATTTTTACTAATTCCCTTAGTCATGGGTCTCCCCGGCCTGGAACAAGCCTCTTAAAAGTAGGAAGAACTCGAAGTATTTGTATTCTCAGCACAAGATGAGTAACACTGTGTTCTAAATCCCTTTGAATAAGTAAGGGCTCAGTAAAGAATGAAATTGCCCCGAACGAGGGGTGGCCTTTACCGTCAGCTCCTGGGGGGCCATCTGCACGCCCTGGGAATGTCACACCCGCTCAGGGCGTCTCTGGTGGCTGGGGACCTGGGCAGGCAGCATCCGACCCACCTCCCGGGCTGCAGGCTGAGGCCCCACCACAGCCACACAGTACGGAGAAGGCCGTGCTGTCCTGACCCTCGGGGACAGCACACCGACCCCTCTCCCGCATGCTGGCCCCTGCGCCTCCCCCATGGCTGTCCTGCTCTGTCTCCTTTCTCTGTAATAAACACGACTCGGAGCAGAGACACGTCCGCTGTGCTCTGCACGTCCTTCTAGGACCCTCGGACGCCCGCTGGTGTCGGGGTGAGGGGGGCGACACCATGGTCACGGTCCCTCACAGCCGGCACCAGGAGAATCTGTGTCAGGGTGGTTTTTCCGTCTTTACAGAGGCTTCCTTCCGGTCATTGTGAGACATGCGAGAAAAGCTAGAAAGGAAAAAGTCATAGAATTACATCTGTGTGTGGGTTTAACGCAGTGACTCCGTTTTCATTTAAATTTGGGAACCAGCATGTTTGTAACTTGTGCGCCACAGAAATTGAAGGGAGAGCGGAAGGAGTATTGAAGAACTAGGGATGCTGATTGGAAGGAGCACGTGTGGGGCATTAGATTTACTGAGACAAGGTTCCTGAGGGAGAAGCGCGCGTATTATAACTTTGAAAGGGAGGAAGGAAGGGCACTTCGGTCCTTTGGGATAACGGAAGATAAATCTGTGTACAGGGAAAAAAGCAGAACTTAAATAAAAAATTTTAACGTTGATTCCTGATGTTCAAAAGGAAAATGTCCATTAAATGTGTATGTCTGACCTTTAGAGTTAGCGTGCCTGTAATTTAGAAAGATTGGGTATAAATGGAACTTTGTAACTAAGGGGAAGCGTATAA